>PVIC010044743.1:0-14889 GCA_004025085.1 Thryonomys swinderianus
TAGAGAAGGAGGAAGGAGGAGAAGGGGAAGAGAAAGTTAAAAGGATTGGGTTGTAAATGCCGGACGTGGTGGCTCATGCCTGTAATCCCAGCACTCAGGAGGCAGAGACAGGAGGATTGCTGAGTTCGCGGCAGCTTGCCTGGGCACCATAGTGAGTTCAGGGCCAGCCTGAACTACAACGCAAGACCCTGTCTCAAAAAGCAAAAAAAAAAAAAAAAAAAAAAAAAAAAAAAAAAAAAAAAGGATTGGGTTGTAATATGCATATGGATCAACTCCCCAAGGTGAATGTGTTTACTGTGTATCATAAACAGGTACTGATAAAGTGCATGTAGGGGAGTATTAGGATCCTTTCTTTTCCAATGTACTTCTTCCTGGTGTAAGTTGTCACTAGACCAACTTTGGGGCTCGATTTTTCTCCTCCAAACAAGCACTGAGTGTGCTCCTTGGCTACAGTGGGGCACCTTCCCCAACACCTCCTCCCAGAGACAAACTACCAGCCACACAGAGCGAGCACACTGGGGGCCTGTCTATCCGGAGCAGGCTCATATGGGACTTTCTGGTGGCGAGAAGGTGTCTCTAAGTATGTGGGTGGCAGGAGCATCATTGATACACACCCTCAACACAGAAGTGGTTCTGTATGGACGATACATCTATCCTCCACTTCCACCTTTTGCCAGAAGGTCCTGCAAGGTCACCCTGTGGTCAGTGCCCACTGGTACTCAGGGAAGAGTTGGGCTGAAGCCCGGCCCTGGGCTGTCACCTGCGATCAGGCGTGATGTGGGTTTACAGGCAGAAGTCACCTCTACGGAGCACATTTCTGAGCATGAAGATGACCATTGTTGTCTTTTTGATGATTTAGGTCTCATAATCCCTCTACTACTTGGCATTTCTTGGGCAACAAATAATAAAGTACACTTTGCAATGGTCTGCCATAATGGCATGCTTCGAGAAGAGGGCGAGAGGATAGGCAGGGCCACTAATTCGTGAGCCGTGAGCCTCAGCCTCTGGCTGCTCCCTTGATTACAGTCCCAGTAACTCTCACCACTGCCGGCACCTGCAGCCTGGGAAAGAAGGATTATATGGAAGTACACAGGGAAGCTCAGATAAAGCCCTTTTGTTTCCTGCAGTCATTTCCGGGAAGCATTTCCTCTGCATGGGAGAAAAGAGGCCCAGGCAAAGGAAGAACCAATGTACCACAGTTAGCATGTGGACTATCCCTGTAGGGTTCTTGGGGGGCGAAGCTAAGAGAGGTTGGTTTAGTGTGGGGTCATTAGGTCATGGAGAGCTGCCCCAGGTGTTATGGGGCCTTGGTTGGTTCTCACAAGAAGGTTCTCATAAAAGAGCAAGACCTGCCCCTCACGGCTCTACACTTCCTATCTCACCATCAACTCGTCCTCATTTCTCCTGCCACTCTGATGCCATCACTGTGACCCAAGCATGGGGCGGCCCTCACCAGAGACTGGACCTTGAAGACTGAAGGGCATGAAACTCTTTTCTTTATAAAGTATCCAGCCTCAGCAATCCTTGACTTATGAATAGAAAAATGGAATAACGCAGAAAGCAGAAGTTCAGAAGAAGGAACACTGCTGGCAGATGTGAGGACTGGAACGCGATGGGGTCTGTAGCGCCACGCGTCAGGTGGGACTCTGCCAGTGATCTGTGCTGTGCCCTCCCAGCTACTCTGTGGGGAAGAGCCATCTCTAGCCCTGTCTTGGTGCCATGTCTGGAGGGCACTTGACACTCAGGTTCTCTGGGCTCAGAGAAGATCTTTTCCAATGGGCGCAGCACATTGTTCTTTGGCGTTTGTTCATAACACTCGGCTCGTTCATAACATAACACTCGGCTCGTTCATAACATAACACTTGGCTCGTTTGTTCTTTGGCGGGACCTATGCTATGCAGTGCCATCACTATCTGCCCCTCGGTGACATTTAGTATGGACCCTCCCTCTCATGACATTCAAAACCCTCTATTAGAAATCTGAACAACAGTCTTCACTGGATTATAAAACCATTTAAATCAATTTCCCAGACTGGTAGTTTCCCTATCACTGGATTTAAGGATCAGAGTTATGAATGTGATAACGGAGTTTACCTCATCTTTTACAAAAGGCATGAAAACAACCCCTGCACTTGATCTTAAAACACAAATATTTCAAAGTTAAAGCTCCTTCAGAACAGAAATCTCTTCAGGCATTGGCAGGGCCAAGGTTCACTTTGGAAGCGAGAACTTCAGAATAACAGCATAGTAACAAATTATCACATCTTCTGTTTAATGACCCAAGAATCATCTCGTAGGTCCATCTAGCATGACCTTTGGTTTTAAGCACCATCAAAATATTTTTTGTTGCCATATTACCTAAATTCCAAGGAGTATTGAGAGTTGATAAGAACAAAGACTTTCACAATAGTAAAACAAAATTTCATACTAAAAGACACTGAACATGAGATCGTGTCTGACATCGTGCTGGAACATAACACTCGGCTCGTTTGTTCAGTGGTTAATTGTGTCGAGAATAAACATGGAGAACCATAAGGCAGAGATACCGCTAGGTGTTTAGATAGGATACTTCACCTTGATGTTGTTTATAGGATACCACTAAGCAAATATATCAAACACGAATAAGATCATTTTAAGTATCAACAAATATGGATAAATAAAAGAGGAAAAGAACTGGATGAGAAAGGCAAATTTTAAAAAGGTACTTAAAAGGAAAATTATTTTGTATATAGTTGGATAGAAAACATTCTTATATGTATTAGACTGTGTTTCATTGCTATAATGAAATACCAAGGTCTAGGCAATTTACAAAGAAGAAAGATTTATTTTCTGGACATGGTGCTTATCCAAAGGCACATCTTATAAAGGTGACAGCCTTCTTAGGGCATACTCCTGAGACAGCACAGAGGACACGACGTAAAGGACGGGGACATGATTATTTCCCCTCCCTCTTACGGGCTCCACTCAACACCTTTAACCTGACCGCTTCCTGAAGTCTTCATGTCTAAACACAGCAGTCTACTGATTCTGCTCTCTTCATACCTCAGAACGGGACTAAATGTCAACTTGCATGAGTGGCTGAGGGTTACCAAGTGCAGGGAAGCGTGCTTTGGGCTACTCAGCCCTTTTCTGGGAGTTTTCCTGCCCAGACAACCTCTTTCTCTGGGCTTTTTCTCTGGGAATTTGCCCTGAGCAGCTGCTCTGCTTCCCCTGTTGGATCTGTAGTGTGCTCTGGTAAGAACACAGGGAGGCACTGTGCAGAGGGCACACGTGTGTGCTGCCTGTATGTTCTCACAGGCCCGGCCCGGGCTGGCCAGTGGCCCGCACATAACCCTTCTCCTCTGAGAGCTGGCCCGGCTCTTCTCATCTCTCCTACGTTCTCCTCACTAGAGTCAGCTTCTGAGCAAACTATTCCGCTGCAACCAGCCATTGATTTCTGGGCCAGTACTCCACTGTGTGACCTCATCCTGTCAGCCAGTGCCCTCAGACTCCCTCCTCCTCAGTGCTGGGTCTTCCCCCGCTCTTCCCTCTGCAGGCCCTTGCATGCAGGGGTCCTGCCTGGCCTCCCTCTCCCTCCTCCCCTCCCCTCCTCTCTCTCCTTGCTCTTCTCCAAGGCCAGCTGGCAGGCCTTCTGATACCTACCCACCAGGGATGGGCCGTGGGCCTGACAGTCTGTGCCTCCCCTGCCCAGCAGTCACCAGCGGGACTAAGGAGGCGCTGGGTCTCTTGGGGCAGCAGGACTGGGGGGCGCCTTCCACCCAAGGTGATGGGCCAGCGCAGGAGGCCCCTGCTTTTGTTCCTGCTCTCTCCCTGTCCCCAAACCTGCTGTCCACGATGGCCCCTCTGGACACTTCCACCGACAGCACTGTCACCCGCGGCTGGTTGTCACCACCCCAAAGGTCTTCCAGAATCTAGCCCGAATCACTTCTCTCATCCCTCTAGCGCAGACTCCTGTGTTGTCTCAGCATGGAATTTACCCTGTGTTGGGAACTGCTCCCTTCACATCGGCCTCTCACCGAGCCTTCCACTAGACTTCAAGCTCCGCACGCACAGGGCCCTGGGGCCCTGGCTGGAGAGCAGCGGCCTTTAGCAGATACGAACATCCACTCATATGGGTTTAAAGATGGTGCAGGGCACACAAGTGGGAATGTCTCACCCGCAGCACAAGTTAGGAGCTAACCAAGAAAGGGCATTCCTTCCCCGGAGCCCCATTTCTCTTGCTCTCTCCTCATTTTGAGGGTCTGGGGCTAAGAGAGGCTGGGAGAGACGGCAACAGCTTTCAACCAGACCCTTCAGCCACAGCCCGGAACGTCAGTACCACTGAACAGGCAGATTCGCGGTGGGCTGGGCTTTGGCCAACCCAGCAACTTGGATTTTACCTCCAGAGACAAGAAGCAGGGGGCGCGTGGGGAGCAAACAGACGTGTGTGACCCCAGGCGAACGCTGAGCGAGGACCGCGCGCCTTCCCGGCCGCCGTTTCCACTCTAGCTCCCCGCGCCCCCCCACCCCGGGGAAGCCCCAACGCCCACAGGAGCGCGGGCGGCCGCAGCGCGCACGGCCTGGCATCAGCCAGCCTGGGCTCCGGCCCGGCAGTCCCCCGCCCCCGGCGCGGGGGAGTGGGGGGCGCGGGGAGGGCGGGGCGCCGCCGGGGCCTCCCGCCAGGGCGGGGCGGGACAATGGGGCCCCACCCCGGCGAGGGAGGGAAGGAGCGCGGGAGGCGGGATGCGTGCGCCCTGCCCGCCGCGCGCTCGCGGCTGCCGCTGCTGCTGCGGGGCTGGGGCTGGGGCTGGAGCGGGCGGGGAGGGGCGCGGGTGGGAGCGCGGAGGAGGGAGGCGGCGGCGGCGCGTGCGGCGGCGGGAGGGCGGCTGGCACCAGGCTTGTAAATAAACTGCGATGCTGTCTCGGGCTCGCCGGCCCGGGTGCCGCCGCCGCCCCGGAGCGCCGGTGCCGGGCTTCTGCCGCCACGCGCCCTAGCGCCTCCGCGCCGGCCTCGCGCCCTCGCCCGCCCGCGGCAGCCCCCGGCCCGCGCGCCTGGGGTCCCCGACTGCCCCGCGCGGATGTGACCTGTGCCCCCGGCCTCCGTTTACCCCGGGAGGCGCGCCTCTGCCTGCTTCCAGGGTGGGCGGGGAGGGGCGCGCGCGGATCATGGCCTTGGAGTTCCCGGGCTTGCCGCCGTCTGGTCCACGCACCCCGAGTGCCCCTTCTTCCCTGAGCGGCAGCGGAGAAGGCGAAGCGGCCGGCGGGGGCGAGGCAGATGGGGCTCAAGGCGCGCAGGGCGGCGGGGGCGGCTGGCGGCGGCGGGGGCGGCGGAGGCGGCGGGGCTGCTAACCCAGCCGGAGGGGAGGCGGCGGCGGCCGGCGACGAGGAGCGGAAAGTGGGGCCGCCGCCCGGGGACGCGGAGCAAGTCACCTTGGCGCTCGGGGCCGGAGCTGACAAAGACGGGACCCTGCTGCTGGAGGGTGGCGGCCGCGAGGAGGGTCCGCGGAGAACCCCGCAGGGCATCGGGCTCCTGGCCAAGACCCCTCTGAGCCGCCCGGTCAAGAGGAACAACGCCAGGTACCGGCGCGTCCAAACTTCGGTGTACGACGCCCTGGAGAGACCGCGGGGCTGGGCGCTGCTCTACCACGCGCTGGTGTGAGTACGGGGCCGCCGGGCGGCGGGGTCGGCTTGGGGTGGGGGCCGGAAGCCAGGGATTCTGCGGCCGCGAGCGGGCAGCCTGCCTCGGGCGTCTCTCCTGGTCCCGTGGGTCTGTGAGCCGCGATCCGGGCGCTGGACGCCGGGGCTTCAAAGAACCAAGCGGGTTCTGCAGCCGAGCCTGGCGTCTGCGCGCGCCGGTGCGCATGCATAGCTGCTTCTGAGTTGGTGGCTTTTGGAAGCTTAAAAAAGGATGTGATTTTCCTAACTGACAGAGGGGTCCTCCCCTGAGCGCGTTCTCTGCTTGGGGTGATTATCTTTTTCGGAAGCGCCCTGAGTTTTTAGAGGACACATCCCGGAGTTGGGGATGGGAGTGGTGCCCGCTGCCCGCGGTGAGGCGTGCGTGTGAGGGCTGCCTTCTCGGGGCTCTGTACTGCTGCCGGAGAGAACCTGGCGTTGCGCCGACGGGGGCTTGAATCGCCCAAAATGTACGTCTTTGGGTTTCTTTTTAGGAAACGCAATAGGAGGGTGGAGGGTTTCTAAATTCAACTGAAGGACCGGGGCTTCGTGAACAGAGGGAGGGGATGGGATTATTTCGGTTCAACGGCCCTGTGATTTGGTTGCTGCTGTCCCTGGCCCAGGCTGCTGCCTTCCCGAGCTCCGCCTGGCCCGGGGCACGGAGGGTGTGGGAGGCTCGGCCTGCAGCTTTGCCCCTCAGCCTCTCCGGCCCAGAAGCGGTCTCTCGGTCCGGAGGCAAACACCAGCTAGCGAGAAGCTGGGCTTCCCACGGCACCTGCCCAGGAGTGGAAAATCCACCTATATTTGCATACAGGGAGAGCGAGTGGGAGCCTGTGTTCCTCCTCCTCGGCAAGGACTGGAAATCCTGGCTGCCGGCACACTCTGAGGCTGGCAGGGCACATCCAGCAAGCTACCAGCTGCCTGCCTGCCTCGCCTGAGCCATCCTGACGGCTGCTTTTTAGGAAGCTTTGGGTTCCCAGGATTTAGGCAGGACCATGACCTTGACACCATTCTGCCTTGTTCCCTGAACGGCGGCGGGTTCTCCCCTCTGGCTTCCTCCAATTCACCCATGAACCCATAAGGTTCAAGGCTTCAGGGAACCTTGGGAGTCCTTACTGAACCGCCAGCCTTCCTCAGTTGGAAGCGCTTTTCCGGATTTGGCCACCAGGTGGGGGCGTCCGCGCAGGACCTCAGACTCAGCAACAGGTTTCTTGAGAGAGGTTACCGAGCCCGAGAGGCTGCTTCCAAGGAAGCTGAGGAACCACAATTGGGAATGAGGATTTGGGCCGATCGGGCCTTTGGTGTCTGGTGCGTGTTTATATGCAGGCGATGGAAGCGTCTGGCTAGAGACAGGACTTAGTGATTGGGCTTTGCGCGGCTGACGTGGTTAAAAAAAAATTAAAAATGCATTCAACTGTCTCAAGCACAGTGTTCAGTTAAACTGAAGTGAGGTGAACGCTGGACTTTGTGATGGGGAAGTAAAGCGCGGCGGATTGCTTGCACACATAAGCACACGCCGATTCCCAGGTCCTCGTGCACGACCACAGGGTTCGCACTCGGCGGCGGGTTTCCGCCCCTGATGTTGGCCTCTTCCGCTGCCTTCCCCAGTCAGCTTTCGGGGCCGACTTTTCCTGCTCTGAGAGAGGGCCAGCTAAGACCTGTGACCGACAGGTCCTCAGTGGTGCGTCCTCTGGCGCCGTCCCATCGCCTGGAGGCAGGTGTCAGAATGCGCGAGCCTGTCGCTTCCCAGAGAGCACCGAGAAGACCGAATGTGCGAGGAGGAAGAGTCAGATAACGGCCCTGGTGGTCACCTGTGCGCAGGAACTTACCTTGGTTAATCCTCACAGGATCTTCGGAGACACTTATGTCATTTCCATTTTATAGATGAAAATAGGAACAATTCAAGAGGCAGTCACTCGCCTGAGATTCTGCAGCCAGTTTCCTGGAGTTTTCTTGGCTTGCAGTGAGTCAGCGCTGCTGCTGAGCGCAGACTCCAGCCCTGACCTCCGCCGGCTCCCGGGGGGCTCTGAGGTTTTCTGGTCGTTGCTGGGAGCTCCTGACCCGCTGGCAGCGCTTCCCTCCCTTCTTAGCGCATGGTAGGAAAAAGGTCTAAACTCAAGCCGGGGCTGATCAGAAGCTAAGGAGTCACAGTGTCAGGACGATGGCAGCTGGGCGGGTGCTGGGGGCGTGAGTGCGGACGAAGCTGGAGCTCCGCGGGGAGCTGGTCGGGCTGGGCTCAAGAGCCGCGTCTCAGAGCCCACTGGGCAAGAAGCCGGGCCTGTGCCCTCCCTGCAGCTCCAGCGGAGGCCCGATCCCGTGAGCGCAACCGAATCTCGCCCTGATGATTCAGGATTTTGCAAGGCATTGAAATGCATAGTCCAGAACATCCATTATCCCGCTCTGGACTGTAGCTGATGGCTGGAGGGCCGGGGAATTGGGCTGGCCATGACGGGCTCACAGTCCAGTGTGTGCCTTTTCTCTTTCTTAAATGAATCAGGCCCATGAGATAGGAGGGGTTTTTTTTTTCCTTAGAGTACAGGAAATGTGGCGATCAATCAAAATGTCACTCTGCTCCCTTTGTCTTAAAAGCACACCCCATACTTGCTGCTCTCCATATATTGTCACTTTTGCCCAGCTCTGCTGTCACCACCTCCAGGAAGCCTTTGCTGACGCTCCGGGCTGGGCTGGCCTTGCCCCAGCTGGGGGCCTGGCTGGCCTTCGGATCTTGTAGTTGAATTGATGCGTGTGTTCCCTTGTCTGCCCCATCGACCCAAGGGCGTTTGAGGGCCGGGCCGCGGTGTGTTTCGCCTTCCCAGTCTCCACGAGGCTGTAGAGCGCCTGGTAGGTACTAAGTGAGCATTTGCTGCTTGAATGCGTGAGAGGATTCTCTTAGGGTCCTGGTTAATCAAGACTTTGCCGTTCCAGCTCTGCCATTATCACAACAGTAAGTAGCTAAAGTCAGCATCACGGCGCTTTGGTGAGCAGGGCAGTCGTGGGGGTGTTGGGCCGCGGGGGAAGCAATGACCTAGGAGCCACCGAATCACTAACTCCGGCGAGGCTGATCGCAGCTCTCCTTTCTCATCCTTCGGCTGAAGGGGGCCCTGAGGGGATGGAAAACGTGCTGGGCGTGGAGTTCACAACTGGACTGAGCGGAGCCGGGAGCGGGGGCTGCCCATGACAATGCTGCCCTGTGACGCGAGTGGGTTCTGGGTTTAAAGCGAGAGTTGCATGTGAATACGTGAGCCCAGCGCCAGGCACTCGGTAGGCCTTCGTTGCTTCTGAACAGGGGTCTCCTTCAAAGTCACCTGCGGCTGGCTCTGTGGCTGTCCCGAGCTCTCCCGGAGTCTGCCTTCCTGGCTTGTTGGTGGGTAGATAGATGCTGGCTTCATCCTGGCGCTGTCGCTGGCTTGGCGCAGTGCGGACACCCCACTGCCCCGGCCATCTCTCCGGCAGCTGTGTGACTTGACAAAGCAAGGGGAGATGATTGCAAGAAACGCCACTGACTGCTTTCCAAGGTGGCCTGGCCCGGGGTGTCTAGCAAGAGTGGCTGATGAGACAGACATGCTGGCCCAGCAGCTGTCCTGAGGGCCTGGCTGGGGGACTCAGCACGGCGGCTTTGTGCAGGGCGCCTGTGGGTGTGAAGACCTGTCGGCACGGGCACGCGGGAGACGTCCTCTGCCTTTTGCTTCCCTTCTTGGTCACGATTGCCTTCTTGCGTCCCTCGTGCAGCCCATGCCCCGTCTTTTCCATAGACTCCTTTATTTTTCTCTTCACCCTTCAGACTTCCCGGTCTTCCTCCTGGCCCTCTTCCTCATGACATCAGAGCCAACGCACTCATGAGACTGAATGGACCGAGCATGGGGTTGACTTCGGCAGCCTCAGGAGTCAGTGAGGCCCCTCGCGGGGACTGCGGCCACATGGGCGTGGCTCTTCACTGTCTAGAAACGGCCTCACAGCGAGAGGCCAGCGGCGCTGGCTGCGAGATTGAGCCCTGCTCCTTTTGCAGATGAGTCCGAGGCTCTGGGGAGTGAGGTGCTTGCTCCGGAGCTCCCGGAGGGCGGGGCCGGCCTCACCCGGGTGTCCCCAGTGCGCCGGGGGCTCCCTGCACCTGGTTGTAGTTGGAGAGAAGTGGGAGAAGAAGTAGAAAGCAGCAGAGAGGACTGAAGGGCCCTCACCTGAACTGAAGCCACCACACTGGTGTGTAATGAGGCAAACTAACCTCCCCCCTTACCTGACTGTAATTCAGGGCACCTGCCACCGGCTCCCACGTGACCTGAATTGAATCATGAAGAACTAATAGATACATTCAGGACATCTTGCCAGATACTTGGTGTGATCTGTTTTAAAGGGTGTGTGCCATGAACCAGTCAAGGTAGTAACTGGTAAAAGAAGAAAATCAGATGAAATGCCTGATGCTCCATTGGTTCCTGGATTGAAAAATAAGTAGTAATGAAGGATATTAGTATAGGAGTAATAAAGATATTTGAATATTGGCTCCAAATTAGATGACACTGTATCAAAATTTAATGTCTTGCATGTGATAATTGCACTGTCATTAGGTAGATGGATATTTTTCTTAAATTATTCTCTTGTTCCCTTCTTGGAGAGATGTGTGCTGTGGTAGTTAGTGAGGAGTTATGATACCTGCACCTTTTAAGTGGCTGTACGGTGGAACTGTGTTTATGTAAAATAATCATTCTCAGAGAAGAGAGAGAAGAAAAAAATGGCAAAAGTATTAACAGTTTTGAATTTCGGTGGACTATATGTACACATTACATTGCTCTTTTGACTTTAAAATTAAAAACATAAAGGGTTAATATACTCTGAAAACAAGGAGAAACCCAAACACAAACATGCAGCACAGTCACAAACACTGGTGACGGGCATTGCCGGGTGACTCCAGGGTGAGGCTGATCCGAGAGTGCTTGGCCACACTGGGCAGGTTCCTAGCTGCAGGGCCCTGGTATACGGATCCTGTCCCCTTGTCCCTCTCAGCCACAGCTGTGTCCACGCAGTAACTGATGCATGACGCAGAAGGGCAGTGTGGTGTGCTCAGCCTGCTGCTTTTCAGGATGTGCATGCCGAGTCCTCACAGAATTTCCTGCTTCCTGCCCAGCTGCAGAGGGAGAGGAGCCCAGGTCTTCTCTGGAGAGAGAAAGACTTGCATTAACCAAATTTAACAACTGCTCTCTAGTGAATGTAATGCTGGAATTGGCATGAGGACCGCAGGAAAGCAGAAAGGGAAGGCGTCCTCATGAGGTCTGAAGTGTCCCCAGGGGCCCCCATGGGGAAGGTTTGTTACTCGGAGTGGTGCTCTGGGGGGGCCCTTTGCAAGGTCTTGGGTCATCAGGGTGTGCGCCTGAATAGTGGAACCTTGGCCCCTGCCTCTCTTTTGCTTCTTTTTGGTTCCACCGCACACTTCCACCATGAGGTACTGTCTCGCTGTAGACTCAAAGCAAAGGGGCCCATGGCTCATGGACTAGAACTCCCCAAACCGTGACCCAACCTGAAGTAAATCTTACCTCTTTGGAAGATGATTATGTTAGGTATTTGTACTAGTGACATGAAGCGGACTAGCACGGAAGGCACTGTGAACCCGCCTTTGAGAGCAGTGTCAATGGAGGGTTCTCCAGGGGAGCTTTAAGCAGCCGAGGATTATAGTGTGCGTCCAGTTGATGACTATCTTCTGCGCAGAGAACCAAGTGCTCAACTCAGTTCAATTCAAAGTTAAGTTATCTTGCACTATTTGGAAGTCTCCACCATGTTCAGCTAGTTTGCGGTGCTTTGGGACCTAGGGGCTGGCTCAGGCTGGGCAGGCCCTCTCCCATGGACGTTTCTACAGACATTTCAAAGTGTCCTACATGGCTGTGATCCTGTGGCGTTTTCCTGAGGGTCAGTGTTCTACTTCCTTTTCCTTTTTTTGTCTCCATCTGGAGGTTTTGCAGAATGCAAACAAGACCCGTTCGATCTTTCCACCACTGGGGCACTGTCAGGGGAGGCGAGGGAACGTCTTGCTTCTAAGCCAGCCATTTGATGTGGGGTGAGTCATGATGCTTTTCTGCTGCTGTGGGCTATGGTTCTGGTTCGGGTGAGTCCAGGCAGCATTGCGCTCGCCACTGGTGCATTTGGTGGGCTTTCAGGAGTGCTGCACTTACTGTGTGATTCAGATACCTCAGTGTGTAAAACGGGTGTCACGGTGCCTTCTGCGTGGGATTGGTGTAGGAACCCAGGAGACCACACGTGAGAGTGTTCTTCAAGTGACTGAGAAGACAGCACTCAGATAGCATTTTCCTGGACATCCGGGAAGGCCGGGGATTCTCTGTGCACAGTCGGGACCATATGTCTGTTGCACTTAAGTATTTGCTCTTAGAAGGATTTGCTGTGTCTCTGCCTGTGCATTATTGCATTTTTAAGACTTGGGAATGTATTACTATGTAGCTTAATACCTGTGTCTGCAGGGCTTTCGCCTTCCTAAGGCATTTGCCTTATGGAAAAATACAAAAGGATAAATGACTTGGAAAAAAATAATGGCAGCCTATATATCATTCTTGGGATAGATCCGGTTTTGTAGCTGTCACATAGTTTAGTTTGTTTGTGTTTCTAAAACAAGTTACTGCAGACCAAGTCACTTATGAAGAACAGAAACTTATTTTTCACACTTCTAGAGGCAGGAAAGACGAAGGTGCTGGCTGGTTCCTTGTCTGGTGCTCTGGAGACTTTGGAGACTGTGCTTGGGTCCCCAGGGGAGAATAACTGTGTGCGCACATAGCAGAAGGTGGAGGGCAAGGGAGGAACATGCGAAGCCTCTTCTATGGAGACCGTGATCCCATGACACAGTTAATTCTTTTTTTTTTTTTGAGACAGGGTCTCGCTTTGTAGTTCGGGCTGGCTCTGAGCTCACTATGTAGCCTAGGCAAGCTTCAAACTCGGCAATCCTCTTGTCTCTGCCTCCTGAGTGCTGGGATGACAGGCGAGAGACACCACGCCTGGCACTGTGGTATGTGGTATTGATTGCTGGTGGGCGTGAGTCTCCATGCCCAGCATTGTATGTGATTTCCGGGGATCGAACTCAGGACCTTGCGCTTGCGAGGCAGGCGCCGGAACCACTGAGCTAACCCTCTGACCCGACACAGTTAATTCTTAATGGCCTTTTCTATTAATGTCATCACATTGGCCTTTAAGATTCAACACCTGAATCTTGGAAGGGACACATTCAGACCACAGCGTGGCAGGCTGCCAATGAAACCCCATGCCCTGTATCCCTTTTGGATGGGGCTCTTTATTCTACCACAGAAGTAATGGAGTTTGAAATGTTTTCTTCAAAGAACAAATTGGGCTCTAAGTCATGAACAAGATTTCTTCTTTCATGTAATTTATGAGTAAAGAGCAAATCCTTCTGCATAGGTTCATGGAGCAGGCCGTATAGGCTCTGGTTTGCTTTTGCTGAGTACCTGCATGCTGCTTCCCCATTGTCTTCCTCTGCTCCATCTTCAAGAACTCTGCAAGTGTAGCAGCATATTAAAATAACTAACCAGAATATTAATAATAAATAGCATTGGTACTTCATTCTGTAGTTTATGATATCACAGGCTGAACAACCCCACCATCTACTCAGTGTCATGGTAACCTACTTTCTGTGTTTCAGTGACCACAGCAGTTACCACAGGTGGCTTCGTACAGATCACCAAGTCTGGCTTCGCAAAGCCAGCCTTGTACCAGAGGAGCCAAAAAGTGCAGCACTTCTTTGCCGTTGACCCCATATCATATATATATATATATATATATATATATATATATATATGTATATTTAATTGAGACAGGGTCTCACTTTGTAGTTCAGGCTGGCCCTGAGCTCACTATGGAGCCCAGGCAAGCCTCGAACTCAGCAATCCTCCTGCCTCTGCCTCCCGAGTGCTGGGATGACAGGCGTGAGCCACCACACCCGGCACTGTGGTATGTGGTATTGATGGCTGGTGGGCATGAGTCACCATGCCCAGCGTTGTATGTGGTTACTGGCGATCAAACTCAGGACCTTGCACTTGCGAGGCAGGTGCCGTAACCACTGAGCTAACTCTCTGGCCCCCCCATATCATCTTGATATGAGAGTTTAGGTTCGTTTCTACCTCTGTGATGTCTTCTTGAGAGCTTGTGGTGAAATCTTGTCCAATAAGACTTGAAAATACTATGCTATGAGCTCGTCCAGTGTGGCCATCTGTCTTGACTGGAGAATGATTTAGTGCTGGCCAACTGTCCATCTCCCTATTCCTGGTCTATCCTCGAGTCCCGGCTTCCACTTTGTCTCACTCCAATGCTTCCCTTCCTAGTGCTGCCACTCCAAAAAAAAAAAGCATGAAATCAATGAAACGAAATAGGCAGCAAGTCTGATCCAGCGAGTCAGCACATAGATACGGAGCAGGAGTTCATGGCATTTATGGGTCCAGCCTGGAGAGAGGCACTTGGTGGATTAGAAAAGGCAGGGGCTCACAGAGGTGTGGAGAAGAGGAAACAGGATCCAGAGTGAGTAAGTTTCCTAAGGTCCCACTGCTGACAAGGGCGAGATCCGGCGGGTTCTTCTTGGAAGACCCGTTTCCTCCATCCCCCCACTGTCACACCCAAAGCCCACCTTCTCTGAGTTTGTAGTTGTCTTTGGGTTAGCATCATATTTTATGCCAAGTTCAGTTTTCCTTGATGAGATTTTTTTTTCATTATCTCAGGCTGTTCTGTTTAGAATGTTTTCTTTCAAGAGTGAGATAGATTATTGCTCAGGGCCACATTTTCCTCTGCATTCCTGCTTGAAGTTTGTGAGCAGACAGAAGACAGAGGCAGGAGGTGCTGGCTGGAGGTGCCTGCCCAGGCTTCTGCCATGATCTGTCATATTTCATTGTCTCCCCTTTGAGAAATCATTGGGGATTTTCTCCCCAACTATGAACTTCTGCGCCTGATGTAAGAAGAGTAAGGCTTTTTCACCCCATTCCTCAAGAAAACATCTCGCCCCTCCAAGGTCATAATATCCTTATCGATTATTATTTTTGTTTTGCCGGAGTTGATCCTCTCACTTGATTCCCGCTGGATAAGTGCTTTAGCCCTAAGTACATCAGCAGCCTTCTTATTGAGAATGTACGATTTAGGAAGTGATGTTGAGAAGTATTTGAGGCATAAGTAACATTGAAGAATCTGAGAAAAGTAGGCAGGAAAGAAAGCTTAGGCTTAAAGTATGTGTGATCAAACAGGTCACCAA
>PVIC010044744.1:0-14848 GCA_004025085.1 Thryonomys swinderianus
TATGTGGTTACCGGGATCGAACTCAGAACTTTGCGCTTGTGAGGCAGGCGCCGGAACCACTGAGCTAAATCTCCGGCCCAGAAATGTGTATTTTAAAGCAGAGTAATAATTCATGCTGAGGAAAGCGTAAGAACTAATTCTAAAACTTTATATCACCTGATATATTCTTTAAAAAGTTTATGGGGCAAAATATAATAAATGAATTCTTTCATAATGAAATGTTTCATCACTTTTTAATGAAAATGCATTTGCTATCATTAAAATTCCAAACTTTTCTACTTCTCTGATTTTTTCTTAGTAATTAGTATAGTGTTATATGAAAGTAAGCACTTAAATTTCATTGAACTGCATTTTTAAAACATCAAGTATAATTTCTGTCTGAAAATACTTAACAGAAAAATTAACAAGATGTCATTTTATATGACAAATACTTTCTGGGTTTAAAAAAATAAACTACATTGTCTGCCACCCACTAAATAATAGTGTTGATAAATATTTATTTTGTGAAATGGAGTCAACAACTGATAAAAACACGAGAACTTTTATAATTATTTTAAAGAAAGACATGAAAAGAAAAATGACATGAATGCTGATTCTTCATTAAAATTGATGCACATTAATTTGGGGCTTTTAAACGTTTTTTATTAGTACGTATTCACGGTATATAATTACTACTTCCCTGTTTAGAATTGATAACATGCACATAACAAATCTTAATTCCACTTTCAATGATACATTTGGCCTTCCCTTCTTCTCTATCCCTCCGTTTTTGGTCCTCTTCCTGTTTCAGAAAGATCTGTCTCCTTGCTTGCTAAAATCTAGCTTTATTTTCCTCTTTATTTATAACTTGCATTGCTGGTAGTAAGATAAAGTTTGTATGTTGTGGAAAAGAACCATGTTATCGGTATGTAAGTTTGAACCTTGAGTGTATTTGACAGGATACTAATTTGTTGACAGATTTGTTTGCACGTATTTACTCTGTGCCCCATGATGTCTGAAGTATTTGTATCTGATGTGGTACCTGGAGCTTAGCTAATCAATATGTACAGTGCTTCAAGCAGTTAAGGTTCTTGGTGGGTGAAAGCACTTTGTTTTGCCTTTTACTCTTCTCTTTCACTTTCCCTCCTCATCAGTGTCCCACCGTTGCTTCCTCTCCCCTCCTTCCCTTCCTTCTTTCTTGTAATCTTGGTCCTGAGTGACCTGACAAGCCTTGGTGGATACTAATGACATAATGTCTAAGTACACAGCACTGTCTAACATGCAATTCTGTCAGATTAGAATATTCAGATTTTTACCATTCATATTTTTGTAAGCATTAAAAACTTTCATCCTTTACTTATTTATTCACTTCATTGACTCTATGACACTAATAAGATATCTGTCAAAAAATTTTGGCGTTTTGTGCTAAAAAAAAAAAAAGCAAATCATGAAGAAATCATTAGGAATTCAAGAAATACTGTGTGTTTGTATCTATTAGTAGGCTGACTTTACTTCTTGAGTAAACTGAAAGAGAAAACCTTAACAAGAATTATCAGTGAAAATTAGTTGTCAAATCTCAGGTACCATTTATACAACTGACCTCATTTTTTTTTTAAAGAAAAAACCTTTAGCTTTGACATCAAGTAATTTTACGAAGAAAATTTATTTTTGTTTCCTGAATGATTTTCAATTTGATTTCCCAGCTAATACATTCTCTTTGACGTTTCTTTATATTGTTAATTTCTGTGACCCAAACTTCCAATGTGTTCTAAAAATGCTTTTTTATGGCTCTTTCAAGTCTTGGGACTGGAAGTACTCACTGTGCGTTTAGGACTGAAAATCACCCCATTGTGATTGTTATGAGGCCCATTCTTTCCATCGCTGCTTTTAATCAATATATCTCTTCCTCCTTCCTGCTCCCCTTCCCTGTTTCCTAAAGGCAGGGGGAGACTTTGGAGAGAGAAGAAGTGAAATTCAATTTACATACTTATTTTCGCTTTAATTATAGTTCTGATATTTTTATTGATTTTTAATTTGGGGGAGAATTCAAACCCACAAAAATATTTGAAATGTGCAGCTAAATTATTATTTCATAAAACTAACTACACAAGTTAAAATCTTACTTGTATCCTAGATGTAATGACAATGAAATCTACAAGTACTTTGCTTATTTTGTATTCCAACCTGTGCCTCGGGGACGGACGTCCTCAGCCTGTGCCCTCACCGCTGTCTCTTCTGCATTGTGAGGTTCAGGCTCACGTGCCGGTTTCTGCGCCAGCTGTGTCCTCGGGGCTGAGCCCCCAGCACAAGCAATGCTGGGGTGTCTGAGGGGGGCACCCGGAAGCTATCAGGGGACTCTAGCTCTTGGCCGGCAGCAGCACCCGCTGTGGCTGTTGATTCTCCAACTGATTTCAGGCTCTGGTCCTGCTGTAGATTGAGCTTCCACAAAGACTGGGGAGCGGGAGGCACCCCTCTTTCTCCATGGGTCACTTTGGCTGAAAAGGGACGAGAATTCTCGTTCTGTTTGGTCACCTCACTCGCCTCTGATTTTTGTGAGGTAACAGTACTCCGTTTCAAAATCTCATGGCTTATAAAGAAGATAATGTTACGGAAAAAAGAGAATGAAGGACTTCTAAGGTCGTTTGCAGAACTCTAATTTTATAAAGATAGAAAAGCAACTCAACAACACCTGAATTAAGACAATGAGAATCTGGCAAAATGGAATTGAGATGAAATTCCCTGAGGAGTGTATTGAGTTCATCTACTTAGTATCAGACAAGAACAATTAACTCCTAGAGCCTTGAGCATTTCTAGTTTCTTAAAAATATTTTGTCTTCTCTTTATCTAATTTATGATATTTTTTCAGATCACTATATGTATTACATAGTTTATTACTCAGTATACTTATTTTCCTTCACTTTGGCTGGCTTATTTTGTTCTTTCTTGACACAGCAGATAATCTCATAAGAGATTAATAAAAAGTCTAATGGGTGCAAAAAATAGTTAGAAAAATAAGCAAATATGTGTCGTGTTACATAACGCGCCCAAAGAATGAAGTGCAAAAATGAAGTGAATTAAGAAATAAAGGCAAGTGGAAAACAAAACATAGAATTCACAGAGAAGAATATTTAATTTTTGCTGAACTATTTTAAATATATATATTTCACAAAATATTTTAGAAATATTCAAAGCACCATGGAGTTCAATGATGTGTGTTTTTCAGCAGAGAGAAAAATTAAAAATTTTCAAATTACTCATATATATTTTACAGAAACCTGCATAAATATGTTTTAAAACAAAATGATACATCGAATTTTAAATGAAAATGGTAAAAATTCTAATAAAATATTTAAAATTTTATTACCATATTAAGTAATATTAAGATGCAACATAGGGCTGGAGATTTAGCTCAGTGGTTCCGGTGCCTGCCTCTCAAACTCAAGGTCCTGAGATTGATCCCGGTATCCACAGACAATGCTGGGTGTGGAGACTCACACCCACCAGCCATCAATACCACATACCACAGTGCCGGGCGTGGTGGCTCACACCTGTAATCACAACATTTGGGAGGCAGAGACAGGAGGATTGCTGAGTTTGAGGCTTGCCTGGGCTGCATAGTGAGCTCGGGGCCAGCCTGAGCTACAAAGCAAGACCCTGTCTCAAAAATGAATGAATGAATGAATGAATGAATAGATAAAAAGATAAATAAATAAATAAATAAATAAATAAATAAATAATAAATAAATAAATAAATAAATAAATAAATAAATAAATAAATAAATAAATAAAGCAACATAAAATAATATGTCCGCTGGACTAGAGTACCTTCAGGAATTTTTTTTAAAAAGAATATAACATTTTTCTTTAGTAAAATCCATTTATGTTTTCTCATTCCTTGAAGTAGCCCCAGGTTAGCATAAAACAGTAAACTATCTTACTAAACCTGTGTGCTATTTAATCGCAGCAGAGGTTAACAGTCATAACAAATAAAATACAATGGATAGATACCTTGGTTTTAAAATTTACTTTTCCTTTATAAATGCAGATGTAAAACATCACTAAAGTTTGTACTTCCACTTTGGGACAGCTAAATTTATATATATATATATATATATATATATATATATATATATATATATATATATATATTTCAAGTGTGTTTATATTAAAATATTACTTATTATCATTTAAAATTTGAAACTAAAAAAATGACTACTGAAATGCAATACAACATAGACATTCTGGTGTTTTTATTCTGTAACCTCTGTTTCTACCTTTACCTCAGTGGTAACTTGACAAGTGCTATTTTATATTCTCAGTCTGTATATTTTATTTCTGTGCACTTTAAAATTCCACATATAGTGAGATCGTACAATAGTTTTTTTCTGCATGTGGTTTGTTTCATTTAGGATGTTTTACAATTTCATTTATATTATAATAAATGACATGATCATTTTTTACATGTCCCAGTGAGTGTGTGTGTGTGTGTGTGCATGCGCACACGTGGATCACAGTTTATTCAATCATTAACACAGCTTGCATACGGCATTCACTCTAAGTTACGTAATTACACTTCAATGAACATGAGATGCAGATATCTCCCTGAGGTGCTGATTCCATTTGAATATTCACCCAGAAGAAGATTTCTAGGTCACACGTTGGTTCTAAAATTGGGAAATTATACTGTGTCTTGCATAAGAATAATTAATGTTTTTTAAATGACCACTCTAACCAAAACAGTAGGTGCAATCAAGCAATGTTGATCAAAACTTCAATTTCATTCTTCACAGATAATAATATAATAATAGCAATGTAGAAAAAAATACTATGGGCAGACAAAGAAATTTAGAGAATGGAAATCTGAATTGGACATTACAGATTTTTCTGGTTAAAACTATGTAACAAAGGTATAATAATCTAAATATGATACCAGTGTAAAACATGAGGAGACTAGTAGAATTGAATAAAAGCCTGGAAATTAACACACACATACACATTCAACTAATATTTTGCCAAGGGCATCAAAGGACTTTTAATTTCACCCCAACAGATCTTTTTTATTTCTTTCTTCCTCCGTGGCCCACGTGGCAAGGAGAATTTAGCAAGTGACTGTCAACCTCAGCCACTTACACAGATGAAATCTTTAGGCCAGTATCCCAAGAGCAAGTAGATCCTAGCAGTAACTCCGTAACTAGGATGGGAATTAAATTGTTTTCCTCTTGGGCCTTTGAGTGAGATCAAATCCCTCCTTGTCGCTTTGGCTGAAGGTTCACAAGAGAATGAAGATAAATGAAAAATCCAAACCAGCTAGATATGGTGGCTCATGCCTGTAATCCCAGCACTCGGAAGGCAGAGGCAGGAGGATTGCTGAGTTTTGAGGCTTGCCTGGGCTACGTAGTGAGCTCAGGGCCAGCCTGAACTACAGAGTGAGATCTTGTCTCAAAAAAAAAAAAAGAAAAGTCTAAACTTTGCTCAATACCTTGTTGGGAGTCTACGTGGCTGTCCTGTTGTCCCTGTATATTTCTGCATAGACATGTTCCTACTTATTCTTCTAACTAGCTTCAGAAAGAAAACTATCAGGACAACTATACATACTTCCTTATGTCCATGTCAACTTTTTGAAAGAAAATCTTTGCTATGTATTTTAGGCACAAAGCATGATTTCATAAGAATTCTTCAAATACAACACATATTGCTACAGTGAGTCAAACTAATGTGCCCACCATTTCACATAGTTACACAGAATTTTGGCCTTATGGCAAGAACAGCAGAAATCTACTCATTTAGTAAAAATCTTGTGTACTATACATCGGCGTTCATTCTAGACATCATGTGACACATTAAATTGTAGACTTACTCATCCGACATAGTGGTTGCTATACATTATTTGACCTACTTGGGCTCCCTTTCAACCATCTCAGCTTTAGGAATTATTCTATTTCTTTATATCTGAATTAAAAAAGATATTCTACATATAATGGGATTATGACATATTTAGTTTCTGTGGCTGCCTTATTTCATGTCTTATAATGTAAGTGAGGTTCATCCATCTGATAATGGATAATACAATCTCTCTTTAATATTTTTAAGGTTGAATTTTATATATAAATATATTTCATATATATTATCTGTATGTATCCCAAATTTTAGATATATACACATATATAATGATATATTTGTTATATACTGACATGTTTACATTTTTTACCCATTATTTATGGCTGGATTCTTAGAATGTTTCCGCACCTTTGTACTGAGAATAATGTTGCCGTAAATATAGTAGCCCAAGTATCTTCTTAAATCAGTCATTTCATTTCTGTGGGGGAATAAAAGAGTTTATTATATAGTTCCATTTTTCATTTTTGCAGTAGTCTTCATCCTGCTTTCCATAATATCTGCACCAATTTACATCTGCACCAAAACATTAAAAATTTGGCATTCAGTAATTTTAGGTGCACTGATAACCTTTAAACAGATCACATTTCTTCTGAACTTGTAAAACAAAGAAATAATCACACTATGTTGTAGTTGTCACAAAGAAATAGTGGACACGATTAATCATTTATTACTATGGCTTTGTTCTTAATAGAGTCAAAAACGGAAGCCATTTTATTGTAATATTATACTATTTATATAAATCTGATTATCAGAAGAATGCAGTCTATGGCTATTAATGATAAAAGAAAATAGTATTTCTCCTGTATCAGAATAGATGCAGACTTCAGTATTTATGTGTAATGGAAAAGGGAAAAATAAAGTAATATCTTGAGTTTTTCAGCCTGTTTTTTCTTTTCCTACACAGCATATGAATCACTGTTGAGATACTGAATCTTTCAAGGAATGCCAGTTTCCACATGTGTGATGGGTGTGGAGAGCTTTATTACCTCGGTGATATTAAGAAACATGGATGCTCTTATCAAACTCCAGCAGTTTTACAGAAATTGAATACACTATTAAGTAGGAATGCTGAATCACCCATTTCTTTCATATTTTTGCCAATACGTTATTTTCAGCCAATATAGTTCCCCTATCTCAATTTAGTCAGCATATGATAAATTTAATACTCCATTTGAAAATTGTAATAGATGTATTTTATAATTGATTGATTCATTAGACAGTTTAAAAATCCCTGCAAGCCAGAATGCTAAGGGCAGAAAACACGTGAAAATGTTCACCATTTAACATTTAGCAAATTTTTACTTTCAAGACTAATCGAGCTCAAAGAAAAGAGAAAGCGTTCTTTTTTATAAAAAGGTATTTTTATTACTTTTTTCCCAAAGTAGAAAAAAAACCTCAAAGTCAAAATACTCACACCTTCTACAAGAGGTCTCAGTGAAAATAAATAAGAGGAGTCACAGGTAAACATCTACGTGACCTTCAGGGACACTGAGTCAGAGCAGATAGGGGCTCAGAGGGTTAGTGTGTGTGACCCAATGTCAAGTCACGAGCTGACCAGAGGTGATAGTTTTCCATTTTACACACACACACACACACACATTCATATTTTACATTCATTTAATATATTCATAGTGTATTTAAACCATTCTCGGTGATTATGTACTAAAGTTATTAAATTGGTACCTTTACAAAAGGAGAACATTGTCAAGATTTAGATCATGTATATGCTAAATCATTTTCTAACTCTTCGACTATCATCATTCTCTAACTCTTCGATGAATGTTTATTCAGTAAGTACTTTTAGGAAAGTTCATCTACAATTAGGGAAAATTCTTTCAAGTTAGGAAACCCAGAGAATAAAATTTTGCAAGTGATGATTCTGGAGCTTTTTTCTAATCCTAAATGTAGAACACTACACTCTTCCTTAAATGTACAATATTCAGAGGTAGGTGTTTGGTACGTTTAAGCACACACACACACACACACACACATATTGTGTGAAAAGTTATTGTGGATGTTTAATGCTCAGCAACCTAATATTCTGCTTAAGTCCTTTATTTTTGTAGTTTGCAAGATATTTACTTTTAATTCTATTATTCTCAAGAAAATTATAGATAATAAAAATAACTCATAGACATGGTTTATATCCATTATATTTTCAAATAACTAAGATAGATTCATTTTGGCTCATTTATACTTTAATTTCTTAATTGTCCATTTTATAAATGTTTATGGGACAGTGTCACAAATTGATAAATGTATATATGTCCTGATCAAATAAGGGACTTAACATTAATTACCCCTCTCCTCAAACAATCATCATTCCTTTCTTGTGTTGAGGACCTTCATATAAAAGTCATAAATGTTGGTCATCTTCTTATTTCAGTACTAGAAGTTATTCTTCCTATCTGACTGCATTTGGATATTGTTTTATTAGGCCTTCTTCAATCCCGTTCACATACCTTTCTACCCTCTTTCTTCCTGATGAAATTTCTGATGTTTTCATGTTCCCTTTGTCTGCTGAATCCTTGCTGAGAGTGAAATGTTTGCTTAATATAGAAGCTGTTAAATCAGGCAGACAAATGATTTTTTAAATGGTTTCCTCAAGTATTCTGGGTAAATTAATGAAAATCAATATTCTCTCAGAAGAGACCAAGAGCTTTTAGCTCCTCGGGAATATTTCATTTTCTAACAAAATTTCTGCCATATTTTTCCTTGCTCTTATAATTAGTTTCATCATATTTTCTCTTGCTCATATTATCAATTTACTGAGTGTAGACACAGCTGCGGGTTTTGCTCCTGGGGAGAAACGTCTCTCTTCTCTGCAGACAACACTTTCCTTACGACTTTACAAGGATCCAGAGATTTTGTTAAATTTAAATAAATTATTTTCTCTTTCTGTAAAGTTGGTGAGAATAAAAGCAAGGGAGGACAAACAAAAGTGTTCAGGAAAAGCAGCCTTTTTTTCCTCCAATGGAAATGTGTTATCCTTTAAGGTGTCACAGAAATCCAGAGTTCCTGAAATTCTATCACCAATGCTCCATCTTTGGTTGACTTCTTACCTCTTATTCCTCTCCAAAAGTTATATCCAAGAATTAACTTATTTTCATGTTCATAATCACTGAACATAACTGTTGTAGTCTCGTGATCCTCACCATTAGGAATGATCCTTGTGTGTTTTTGCTTTTGAGACAGGGTCTCGCTTTGTAGTTCAAGCTGGCCCTGGGCTTACTATGCAGCCCAGGCAAGCCTCAAACTCAGCAATCCTCCTGCCTCTGCCTCCCAAGTGCTGGGATTACAGGCGAGAGCCACCACGCCCGGTTGAAAAGCTTTTTATATGACTCATGTTTCCCTAAGTATTGCTAAATTCAAAGATGATCCTCCTAATTCTGACTCAGTTTGTTACTTTTTCATTGAAAGCTTATGAAAATTCTGGTTAAGTAGCTTATCAATGTATAAGATCACTTAAAATGTATTAATAAGTCACTGCATAAATATTTTGCATAACATTATCTTGAATACATATTCCATTATTTCAGAAGCCACTCAAAATTTCAATAAGGAAAAAGCATACAAATGAAGAGAAATATCATTTTGAAAAGATAAATAAGACATTCATAAATAAAGACAAAATTATTCAAGATAATTTCTTTTAAAATACCTTTGAATTCTAGAGTGTATATATTTCTCTTCTTTTTCCAGACAATGAGATAATTTTGGTTAAAGTGACATTTGAGTTACTACATGCAAATTTTTTGTTTAAAATAGTACATATAGACTGGGAAGGCTCTCCCCAATCTATATTTAACAATTTTATACTTGATAAAATTTGTAAAATACATTCAGAAATTTCTACGAGAACAGTATCAGCTACTTGTTCCAAACTCACACCTTCAAATTTCTAAAATATCAAGACCAATTAAAATAGTTCATGAGAATCTATAAATCTGAAATAATTTGAAAAAAAAAGAACATATTTAAAACCTTGACCAAAAATTTATAAATTTTATTTTGGAAGAACTAGTAACATATATTAGCAAAAACATTCTTAGTCTGCTTCTCTCATAGTATGCCTGTTTTTTAAATAAAATTGAGTCATGTCTACCTACTGAGTAGCTTATTTTAACCATGGTCAGATCATCTGACAGAGCTGCTGGAAGGAGAAGTGAGATTACAATTAACTGGAAGGTTAGCAAGGAGTAAAAAGTGGTCAAACAGTTGTTCAGAATAAGTTTGGTCTTAACAGACAAAATTGAGAGCTCCACTCTCATAGACATCACAGAGAATGTCAGTTTTAAATGCATGTATTGCTTAGGAGAAGGAAAAAGTTAAGAGATGGTAGTTTAAAATCAACCAAAAAGGATAATTAATTGACATATCAGAAAGTTAGGATGATTGTATTAGATAAAAGATAATAACCTGCAGGACACTGAGAAACTGAAAACAAATCAAGAGTACAGACAACACTGAAGCCAGGACGGCCTGAAGTAGCGGCGACACACACTCACCAGGTGGTTCAGTAGTTACTAGGCCGCGTTTTTCTGTGTGAAGATGTTTTGAATTTTTCTGCGGGCGGAGAACAACTTGCAGAGTTACGTGCTTTCAGAAACTGAAAACCATCCCTGTAGTTCATGTGAGGAATGCAGGAAAAACAGCAAGAGAGAAGACACACCTGAGATTAAACGGTCTGAATCTAAACTGGCAAATAAGCTTTAAAGTTACGTGATTTAATCCAGGAATATTAAGTATCCTCAGAATAGGCAGAAAGAATGAAGAGTAACATGTTTTGGCCTTTAGGATGGAGTGGAATTTACACAAAGGAAAATAAGGAGGCCCAGAAGTTTAGCTCAGTGGCTCTAGAGCCTGCCTGGCAAGCGGCAAAATCCCTGGTTCAGTCCCAATCACCACATACAACAATACCGGGCGTGGTGACTCACGCCCACCAGCAATCAGTACCACACACCACAGTGCCAGCTCCACTGTCTCACGACTGTCATCTCAGCACTCGGGAGGCAGAGGCAGGAGGACTGCTGAGTTCCAGGCTGGCCTGGGCTACATAGTGAGCTCAGAGCCGGCCTGAACTACAAAAGGAGACCCTGACTCAAAAAATAAAAAATTTTAAAAAGGTTAATAAGGAGAGATAATTTGAAGCTCTTCTAAAGGTTGTACATGAGGCGATGTGTTTCTGTGCCTAAGTGAGAGCAAAGAATACATAGACATCAGAAGGTTCATCAGGGCACAGGTTGTACATGACCTAAGTGTCCTGGTCAGCAATAAGAAAGGTATTTGAGAACAATGAGATGGAGAAGAAGTGAGTGTAGCCAAGTGAGTTCAGGTTGAGTGAGGCCAGGCTAACCGACAAGTGGGTGGGAAAGGGACAAGAAGCCACCCAAAGCCATGCAGGACTCGGTTTCCTTCTTTCTAACAGCATTCAGTGGAAGCAGTATTGATGTCTCGGGTTCAGCAGGGAGATGAATGAAGTTAGAAATGTGAGTCAGTCTCCTACAGAACAGAGATTCGGGAACACAAGGAGGAATTATGTGGGTGCAGAGAGAAGGCCTTTGGGTGGTCACAGGGATTCGGCAGCGCCAGCTGGGAACCAGGCAGGCTGCACCTCAAGTAGCTGGAAGACTCCAGTCAGCAGAGAAGGGCCCGCTTGGGACGTCACGTGACCTCGTTCTGTGTTTGGGTTGGCAGGGAGAGAGCCCTCTCCCTCTTTACAGGCTACTTCACCCGGGCCTTGCGCACCCAAGATGGGCGCGGTACCACGTGGGCTAAATCCCCAGCCTCTCTATCGATACTCTTATTTCATTCTTCTTTGCTTCATATTGAGTAATTTCAATGTGACCCAGATTTTTATTTGTATACACAAATAAGGCTGTTTAAGATTGCCAAGAAAATTCACAAACAACTTCTCGCTGCAGACTGGCATATCCCCACACCTTTATTTGTTGCATTGACTAAAAGAGGCTGATAATCTCAGCTTTATTTCCACCACCCTCCAGCTAAACTACAAAAGCCACTGACAGACAGTCCATGGCAGCCCATGGGAAGGTTCTGTGGGTTATGCACAAAACATTGCTTTACATTTCAGCGAAGACTGAAAGCCAGAATTTTGTAGCAGATGTATTCATTTCAAAGAGAAGCATAAATATTTTGAAATTACTGATCTTGGTACCATACTAATTGAGATTTTCTATTTTGTTGATCGAACTTATGCAAAAACTGTTCCAGACCAAAAATATGAATCAAAATTTGAAAACAAATATACAGCCACTTTCCTGAACAAGGTATAGTAGAGAAACTAATAATACTTATCATCAATACACTTTAGACCTAACTATGCATGCATGGCACCATTATAAGAAGAGGCAATTTCTTTTTGAGACAGGGTCTCACTTTGTAGTTCAGGCAAACCTGTAGCCCACTATGGAGCTCATGCAAGCCTCGAACAGAGTACCACTTTGTAGTTCAGGCAAGCCTCAAACTCAGCAATCCTCCTGCCTCTGCCTCTCGAGTGCTGGGATTATAGGCTTGAGCCACCAAGCCTGGCAGGAAGAGGCAATTTTTTAAGAAGTTATTTGTCTACTTGACTGCTTTGATGGAGCATCAATATGAACCCAAGGATGACTCAAATTTGAAACTCTCCTTTTATCTAGCAATAGAGAAAAGAAACATCCTAGATCTTTGTCAGCATATGTGTTCTTAGAATCATTTCCATCATATAATTCTGGTTCTTGTAATTATTATCTAAAAAAAATAAAATTGGCCACTTCTTCATTTTTCTAAACTATATTGTTGCCTCCTTACAAACTAATATATTGACTGAAATGCACTGTAGTTATGATGTCAATAAATTCACAGAATGTACTGTAAGAAAACACTCTATGACTACAGAAAAATGATTTCCATAATAATCAAGTTACTAAAAATTTTATACAGTTTATAGTTCAGAGTCCACCTGAGAAAAATTAAAGCAGAATTTTCACTACAATATCTTTTAAGTTTCATTTCAGTAAAGATCATGTAACAGATGTTGTGAGAAACAAGGCTACATATTCAGAATTTAAATAAGCCATTTTCTAGTTAAGAAGCAAATGCAAAAAATGAACGTGAGTGTATATAGCTTACGAATCTATCTCCAACTCTCATACTTGCAAACACAGTCTCTTTTACATGGATATAACACAGAACCTTTCTGGGACCGACGTTCTCAGCAATTCCCAAAATCCTCTTCTGTGCATACAGTTAAATTACATTTTCTGGCTTCCTTTGTGGTGTTTTGTGGACATGTGAATAGATCTGAGAAAGTGTTGTATTAGGTCAGAATTTATAGAAAGCAGAAAGGTGCCCACACTGTTTCCTTAGACCAGAGGACACTAATGACGATGAGGCCTGGAAGGATAGCAAATCTATATCTGGGAAAGATCACTGGTCTTTCTACCATCTTCCATACAAATTTGCCTTTCCTTGAACACACGTGGCTTGTGAATAGCAGATTAGCTCAGAAGCTAATGAATGCAAGACAAGCATGCCAGACATTATGAACTTGATACACATTAAATATTAGCTTTAGTTTGGATATGGCCTGAAATTTGGGGATCACCTTGCTTATCGTAATTCATATATTTTTAATAATTAATTTTTTGTCAGCAGAGAGCGCTTCAGACATTCAGGGAAATGCAAAAGAAGCCATAATAATGCACAGTGCAATATAAGACATGATTGTTTCTGGACAGGGTCAGTTTCTCCTTATGTGCCCTTGAGGAAACAGAGAAGGTGCAGAGAAAGTCTTAAATTCATCACTATCTGGAAGCCCAAGCACTAATGTGAAGAACTGAACGGAAGAAGATGGTAGAAAGAAAGGTAGAAAACAGGAAAAACTTTACCAAAACCCCACATCCCTATGAGAAAAAGGCAAAAATATGTACACACACCTTTAGATGCATTTTAGACACATTTAGCTTTAAATAAAGAAGTTAAGACTTTTAAAACCAAGAAATGACTGAAAGTGGTCTAGTAGGTCAGTGGGAAGTGAACAAATGCAGGGTCTTCATTTCCATTGTCACCTCACTGGGATGTGCTTTAGACCATACAGGAGTGCACTGTGTTGATCATCCTTATGGGGGAAAGATCACAAAGTTATTTGGATGCAAATTTTTTCATGTAAGGGTCATTTTTTTTAACCCCAATAGATTCTATTGGACATGCTCAGCCAGGAAACACCCCCTCTATGCATCAGAGGCCCCTCCTTCCATTGTTCTCCAAGAGTAATTTCAGCCTACAGTTGGCAGCTTTCCAGAGCAACTATATAACTACAGCTAACATTATGTTACATAAAATGAGACCAAAGGTATTTTGAGAAATTACCAATGATAATCACTAACATTGAAATATTTAGCAAGTGGAGAAGGGAAAGAAATAATATGATAGTAGAAGAAAAGGAAACAAAGCTCATATAGATAGAAGATAGGTAGATAGAGAGATAGATGATAGATGGAGATAGATGGTAGATAGATGATAGATATATACAGATATAGAAATATTTGGGTGAGATTGTAGGAAAGGTAGGGGAAAGGGGAAAAATGAGAATCAAGATGTGTCATGTACAGGTACAAATTCTTAATGTTGGCCTGGAGGGTTAGCTCAGTGGTTCCGGCACCTGCCTTGCAAGCGCAAGGACCTGAGTTCGACCCCCGGTAACCACATATAATGCTGGGCGTGGAGACACGCCCACCAACAATCAACACCACATATCACAGTGCGGGACGTGGTGGCTCACGCCTGTCATCCCAGCACTCGGGAGGCAGAGACAGGAGGATTGCTGAGTTCGCGGCGGCTTGCCTGGGCACCACAGTGAGCTCAGGGCCAGCCTGAACTACAAAGCGAGACCCTGTCTCCAAAAAGCAAAAAAAAAAAAAAAAAAAAAAAAAAAAAAAAAAAAAAAAAAAAAAAAAAAAAAAAAAAAAAA
>PVIC010044745.1:0-14873 GCA_004025085.1 Thryonomys swinderianus
AAGGAAGGAAGGAAGGAAGGAAGGAAGGAAGGAGAGAGGGGGGAGGAAGGAAGGAAGAGAAAGAAAGGAAAGAAAGAAAGAGAGAGAGAAATTGCAATCCTAAAGAAAATTTGCTTTGCTACCATATATGGAGCAACACCCACAGTGAAGCCAAGGGGGAACTCACATCTGTTCCCTGACCACACCTCAAGGCCCCAAATGAGACCTCAGCCTAAGGCCAGCACAGTAAGAGTGACTTTTGCCAAATACAAACTTTCCCAAGCTACTGGCTCTCCAGAGAGACTGGGCATAATTCTGAAGGCTTCCTCACTATACTCAGAGTGACCCAGCTTCTGGGTCCTGCCTCTTTGCACTCAGCTCCTTGTGCAGCTCCTCCATGCCTGTCCTGTCTCCCAGACCCTTATGCTATCAACAGTAATTCCCTCTCTGCAGAAAGTGCTGGGGAAAGGGCAGCCCCAGAGAGTAGGCCCTTTTGCCTGATGGGCCAAGGGACCTCCAGCCCCAGGAGGGACAAAGGTATACCCCAATGTCTTGCCCACCTGAATCCTTACAGCAGTGCAGAGGCTTCACTGCACCCTAAAATAGTATTTAATTACACAAACAAATCATGAATAAGTTATCCTGAAAAAATACACCATTTCAGAGAAAGCTACTATACTACATTGGTTAGGACATTTGACTGTAACAATATAAATGGTAATTTAAGTGATAAAGGCATTTAAATATCTCTGATAATAAAAAGTTTGGAGGGAAGAAGTCTCTCCTTCAGATCAGTGAAAAGGTGTCAAGAGGGTAGTCTGAAACTGGGCATGGTGGCACACACCCCTAATCACAGCACTCTGAAGGCTGAGCCAGGAGGATCACAAGATCAAGCCCAACCTGGGCAAAATAGTGATTTAGCAAGACCTTGTCTCAATAGAAAAAATAAAAAGTCACTGGGGATATAACTCAGTGTAAAAGTCTTGGGTTCAATTCCCAGTACCATACAAAAAAAAAAACTATCATGTTGTCTCTACATATTCAGTACTTTCCCTCATGATCACAAGATGGTTGCCAGACCCCTAAATATCATATTTTCAAAGAACATAATCCAAAGGAACAAAGAAAGAAGAGAAGCAGAATTTGTTGTCTACTGTACTCTCTTTTGATACTGGAGGACCAAAAAAATCCTCTTAAAGCCACCAGTAGGCTAGGTTACAAGCCTATCCCTAAACAATCACTGGCATCAAGGGTAGGTATCAGCATGGTTGGCTTAGACCAGCTATGATGTATAACCACCCCCACTTTCCCCAACACAGTGCTTGCTTGCTTATTTATTTATTTATTTATTTATTTATTTATTTATTTATTTTTGCAGTACTTAGAAGCAAAGCAAACCTAGTCCCTTCATACTGAGCTACATCCTTAGCCTCCTTTTTTTTTTTTCTTTTTTCTTTTGCTTGGGGGATGGGGATACCGGGGATCAAATTCAGGACCTTGGGGTTGTAAGGCAGGCATAATGCCATTGAGCTACATCCTTGGCCCTATTTTTAATTTTGAGACAGAGTCTCACTAAGTTGCTAAGTTGTTCCAAACTGAGCTCAAACTTTCAGTTCTGGGCTGGGGATTTAGCTCAGTGGTCCCGACACCTGCCTCATAAGTACAAGGTCCTGAGTTTGCTCTCTGTTACAAAAAAAAAAAAAAAAACTTTTGATCCTCCTGCCTCAGCCTCCCAGAGTGCTGGTAATACAGGCATGTGTCACCACGCCTGGCACCACTTAATTCTTCTAACAACCCTGTAAGATAGTCACCACTACTATTCTTGTCTAGACTTTCCAAATGTGTAACTTGTGACTCGAAAACCCTAAATGTCTTGCTGCACACACACACAGTTGGGGCTGGCTGGTGGCCAGGCCCTTGAATTGGCAGTGTGGGCCTTAAAAGCCCACAAGCTGAAAAAGCCTCACCCTGACCAAATGCCTTTTTCTGGGCCCAAATATATTTTCTTTTTTTCTCCTTCTCTTTACTTTTTCCAGCTGAGACAATTGGCTCCAGTTTTACTCTTTAGCCAAAGGCAATCCAATTCTTTAGGATTTTTCTAGAGAGAAGGAGAGACTCTCCTGTTTATCCTAGCCCCGTCATACAAATGTATAAAATACAGTCATTAAACCCTAAAATACCTGACACAGTTGTAACCACACACAGCTATTAAAAAGTCCGTTACTTCAGTGGGAGGGACCCACCATGCTGTCTATCCTGTCCACTGTGCAGGGCCAGCAGAGAATTGGAGTTTTCTGCTTGAAGGAGTCTCCCTTGTACCTCGGGGTCCTCCCAGGAGCAATTGTATGGCTCAAAAATTCTACCAACAGGGCCAGAGGGTTAGCTCAGTGGTCCCGGCGCCTGCCTCATAAGTGCAAGGTCCTGAGTTCAATCCCCGCTAACCACATGCAATGCTGGGTGTGGAGACTCACGCCCACCAACAATCAATACCACATACCACAGTGCCAGGCATGGTGGCTTATGCCTGTAATCCCAGCACTCAGGAGGCAGAGACAGGAGGATTGCTGAGTTCAAGGCTTGCCTGGGCTACATAGTGAGCTCAGAGCCAGCCTGAACTATAAAGTGAGACCCTGTCTCAAAAAAAAAAAAAAATTCTACCAACATTTCTATGTTTCTAAATGCAAAATATTTCTTCTTGCCAGTCGTGGCGGTACACATCTATAATCCCAGCACATAGGAAGCTGAGGCAAGAGGACTGCCATGAGTTCAAACCAGCCTAGGCTACACAGTGAGTTCCAAGGCCAATCTGATCTACACAGCGAGACCCAACCCCCCACCCCAACCCACCCCCTACCCCTCCACTCCTGAGTGGACGAGACAGGGTCTTACTAAGTGACTAAATTGCCTACGCTTAGCTTGAACTTGGTATCCTACTGCCTCAGTCTCTAAGATAATCATAAAAAGTACTGCATGCTCTTTAGGACAGGAAGAAACCCAAAACTGAAATACACTGGAACCTCAGTTCATGAACTTAATTTGTTTTATGATTTGGGGAAAGATGGCCACAGTTGTGTTTGTCACCCAATGTAGAGTTTGTGAACGGAAGTAAAATTTTTTCTAACATTTTTGTGTGTGAACAGAAGCATTCACGAACAAGCTATCACTGTATGTAAAGCTTATTCTGAAAGTTGCCAAGAGAATGAAAAGATAAGACACAAACTGGAGCCTGGCATGGTAGCACATGTCTGTAATCCCAGCACTCTAGAGGGTGAGGCAGGGAATTGCTTTGAGTTCAAAGCCAGCCTGCACTACATAGTGAGTTTAAGACTAAACTACATAGCATGATCCTGTCTCAAAACAAAAACAAAACAAAACAAAAAAATAGGACACAAATTGGGAGAAATTTGCAAAAGGCGTATTATGATAAAGAACTATTCTCTCCATCCCAGCACTCGGGAGGCAGAGACAGGAGGATTGCTGAGTTCACGGCGGCTTGCCTGGGCACCATAGTGAGCTCAGGGCCAGCCTGAACTACGAGACCCTGTCTCAAAAGCAAAAAAAAAAAGAACTATTCTCTCTTGAGGTGTGTGTGTGTGTGTGTGTGTGTGTGTGTGTGTGTGTGTGTGTGTGTGTGTGTGTGTGTGTGTGCATGCGTGCGTGCATGTGTGCATGTGTGTTTGCCTGGGGATGGAACCCAAAAGAATTTTGGGGGATTTTTTTGTGGCACCAGGATTGAACTCAAGACATTGCAAGGCAGGCAGCAAGACCACTGAGCCAAATCCCCAGGCCCTGAAGGACTACTCTCAAAAGGATTCATATTCCAAAAGAAGTCTTAAAACTCAACAATAAGAAAATGGAACCTCCCAAAGAAGATATGTAGATGAAAAATAAGCATATGAAAAGATATGGGCATCTTTAATTGTCAGTAGGGAATTGCAAATGAAAAGCACAGTGAGAGAGTACACACTTATTAAAATGATGAAAACCAAGACCCTAAGTCCCCAAAGCTGACAAGAACCAAGAATGGTTGAAATCACAGGAACTTACACTGGGCCATGGCATGTGAAGTGGGAATATGAATGGCATAGCCAGTTTGAAAGACAGCTCAGTTTGTTACAAAATCACATAAACTTTCACCATGTGATCCAGCAATTATGCTCCTTGATATTCACCCAAATGAGTAGAAAACATGTCCATTCAAGAGCTAAACATGTATTTCTAACAGCTTTCCTCGTAGCTGCTAAGGTTCAAGTAATCGAGACATTCTACAATGGGTGAATGAATAACTGAACTGCTGTATATCCAGCTCTCAAACCAGGACAAGACACAGAGGAATTGTGAGTGCATATCACAGAGGAAACAATACCATATGAAAGTGCTACCCGTAGTTCCATTTGGGAACTCCCTGGCATTCAGGAAGAGGAGAAACTATGATGAGAGAGATCACTAGCGACCAGGGGTGAGGAGAGGGAGGACAAACAGGCAGACATGAGGCTTCTGGGACAGGGACAGCACTGTGTGCAAACTGTCACCATGGAACCCAGGCCTTGCATGCTCACCAGAATCTGCACAGTGTGCGGCAAGCCTTGTATAAAGTCTGGACTTGGCATGACATTAATGTGCCACTGCAGATTCACCTATTGGAAAGAATGTACACTGGTATGGGATTTGCTTTTTTGTTGTTTTGTTTTTTATTTTTGTTTTGAGACAGGGTCTTAATTTGTAGTTCAAGGCCATCCTAGGCTACACAGTGAGTTTAAGGCCAGCCTAGACTACATAGTGAGACACTACCGCAAAAAAAAAAAAAAAAAAAAAAAAAAAGGGCTGACCCTGAGCTCACTATGTAGCACAGGCTGGCCTTAAAATCCCAGAAATCTTCCTGCCTCAGTCTCATTTTTAAAAAGGTAAAATTTCCATGCTTCACACCTCCTGTGCCCAATCCCATTCCCCACTCACAACTGGTGTAAAATGTTTAGTGTGTTTTCTCCCAGTCATTCTTCTTTTACACACATAATATATAAGACATTTTTAAAACAGCAGGTGGCAGAGATTTAGCTCAGTGGTTCCAGCACCAGCCTAGCAAGCACAATATCCTTGGTTCAATCCCCGGCAACCACATACAACACCGGGCATGGTGACTCACACCCACCAGTAATTAGTACCACATACCACAGTGCCAGGCCTGGTGGCTCACACTTGTAATCCCAGCTCTTGGGAGGCAGAGGCAAGAGGACTGCTTAGTTCAAAGCTTGCCTGGACTACATAGTGAGCTCTGGGCTAGCCTGAACTATAAAGCAAGACCCTGTCTAAAAAATTTTTTTAAACTTTAAAAATTAAAAAAAAAATAAAGATCAGCAGCAACACAGTTCACAATAGCTAAATCTTGGAAACAGCTCAAATGTCCATCAATCGACAAATAGATAAAGATACGAGGGATTTTTTTTTTACATAACAGAGTACTACTCTGCCATAAATAAGGATGACCTTCAGACATTCATAACTAAATGGAAGTACCTTGAGACCATAAAGCTTAAGTGAAATAAATTGGACACACATGTTTAAATACTACATGATTTCTCTGGTGTGAGAAGCCAAAAGAGGAAATAAGGACTAAATACATGATATTGGGAAATAGGAAGGAAATGTTCAGCGGAAAGGAGCACAAGGAAGGAAGGAGGGAGAATGAAAGGAAAAGACAAAAAAGTGAAACAGAAAATGGAAACAAAGCTTTTGTACATGGGGGCGGAGCCTGTGGGAAGGGGGATGGGAATAGAGAGGCAGGAGGTATCGTGTACAGTGCAAATTCCCTATGATGAGTGTCCACATTATATATACCAGATATGTACCAATACATGTTTTGCTATCCAAAAAATCAACAGCATCACCTTCTTACAATAGTGGAAATGCTTTAAAGACCCTAACTGTTCAAAATAAAGAATGGTTAAGCAGGCTTGTATATGCTGGCCCTCGATATTTGAAAGCTAAGGTGGTACAGTGCAGTAACAGTGATACTATAATAGCAGAGAATCAGAACTCAGTTTAAATCCTCCCTCATTAAATCAAAGTATTTAAACAAGTACCAAGACTTTTAGAAAACTCACTTTTTCATATGCACTGTAAAACACTAGTGCTTTCCAAAAAGATAGAGATTAAGCTCACACTGAGGGTGTACATGAGGTCTGACACTTGTTCAGCCCCTTTTTGGAGAACAGTTCTCATCCTGGAGACCACGGCTCCCACAGGGAATTCAGTGGCCACCACTAAGCAACAGTAAGAAGTCTACCATGGTAGTTGGACGGTAAAGCTTTTAAACTCACCTTGAGAGACAATGGGTAAAGGCCTGGTCTTTCAAGATAGGTGAGATTTACACAAGGAATTAGAATCAGAGCCAGGGTTGTTTTTTGAGACAGAGTTTTATCATGTGATTCAGGCTGGCCTTGGCCTCACTATGGAACCCAGGCTGGCTTCAAGCTCACAGCAGTACTCTTGCCTTAGCCTCCTGAGTGGTGGGATCCCAGGGCACTCGGCTAACTTCAGTTTTGTATTACACACAAGTCTGTAAGGGGAGAAAATTACCACCTTCCAGCCAGCCGAAAAAACTATTAAAACCTTGTTCTGGCCTGGAAAGGTGGGCACACCTGTAAACCTAACACTCTGGGAAGCTGAAGGAGAGATCATAAATTGTAGCCCAACCTGGTCAATTTAACATTTTAGCAAGATTCTGCCTCAAAATAAAGAGGTCTGGGGATGTTGTTTACCAAAAAGGTAGAAGGGAGCAGTTCGGTCCATTCCTTTCTCTCCACATACTGTCTTACATGAAAATATCATGATGTGTATGTTTTCCCTGCATGATTTCCTTCCATCATATCAATAAACAATCACCCATGACTTCATTTTTAATAGCTGAGTAACATTCCAGTGTCTGGCTAAACCATACTTTATCTAACCAATCATCTGCTGTCAGATGGTTGGGCCATTTCCAAACTGTCACTACTATAAACAGAGCTGCCAGGAACTTCCTCTGAGCAAGCCCTGAGCTTCTGATCCTCTTTCACAGAAGGGTGAGAGAGAACAATGAGCTATTTGCTCAATTTGAGCAGCCCTCCCCACAGCCCTAGGGCATCTGAGTCTTTCTGAACCCACATCAGTATATGTGAGGCCCCAAAACCAGGCCATCCTGAACCAAAATCGGGAAGAGGTTAAGCAGGTCCTACCCCTCCTGAGCAGCTTGAGTATTCCCTTTCCCCAGCACTGTGCATCAAGGTCTGAGCCGAACTCCAATTCTGATATCCTAATTTCTTACTCTCTCTTTTTCTCTTTCTTTCTTTCTTTCTTTTCTTTCTTTCTTTCTTTCTTTCTTTCTCTTTCTTTCTTTCTTTTCATTCTTTCTCCCTTTCCTTCTTCATTTCTTTTTTTGTCATAGTTTGTTCTTCGAGACAGGGCTTGAACTTGCAACAAACCTCTTGCCTCAGCCTCCCAAGTGCTGGGGTTACAGGTGTGCTTCTGATGCCCTGATTTCCCAGTGTGACAGCATTCAGGCTGGAAGGGGCACAGTTTCCAGACACAAAGACGCTTTGAGAAGCTCTCATTAGCATGGCATGATCCATGAGGCATGAAATAAATCCCACAGGTGGCACAGGGTGAGATAGGTGAGATCCTTGCTCTCAAGTGGCTTGTACTCTGTGTTGGTCACACAGGGCTGCCATGACAGAGTACCACAATTTGGGGAGTTTCAGAAATAAAAATGAAGCTAGGCACAGTGGTGTACACTTGTGATCCCAACACTTGGGAGGCTGAGGCAGGAAGATCACAGCAAGTTGGAGGGTGACCTGGGTTAAACAGTGAGTTCAAGTTCAGCCTGAAGTATGAAGAAAAACAAAAACAAACAAACAAAAGTTAAAAAAAAAAAAAAGCATAGGTTCACAGTTCTGGAGACTACAAGTCAGACAGCAGGGTGTTGGCAGGGCCCCACTCCTTCTGAAGGAACTAAGAAAAAAAGACTTGTTTCTGCTCCATTCCTCCTGGCTTCAGTGGTAGCCACCAATCCTTGGCTTTCCTTTCTGAGGCCTTCCCTCTCCATCCCTCCTTCCTTCTCACATGGCCTTCTTCCCTACGCTCCATGGACCATGTCCACATACCCCTATGCAACTTTTTTTTTCTTTTGAGACAGGGTCTAGCTTTGCAGTTCAGGCTGGCCCTGAGATCACTATGCAGCCCAGGCAAGTCTTGAACTCAGCAATGCTCCTGCCTCTGCCTCTCAAGTGCTGGGATTGCAGGCGTGAGCCACCAAGCCCAACTCTGTGGTATGTGGTACTGACTGCTGGTGGGCATGAGTCACCACGCCCAGTATTGTTGGATGTGGTTACCGGGGATTGAACCAGAGACCTTGCACTTGCTAGGCAGTTGCTGGAACCACTGAGCTAAGTTCTGACCCCTTTTTAATTTTTTTATTGGTATATTTTATTGGTACATTATATATACACATCACAATTACACTCCACAGTGAGAATTTGTACCAGTATTTGACACAACTTAATTCTCATTTTTCCCCTTCCACTACCTACCCTACCATCCCCTAGACCCCCCTCTTTTGATTTTTAAGACAAATTTTTGTTAAACTGCCAAGACTGGTCTTCAATTTGTGATCCTCCTGCCTCAGCCTCCTGAGTTAACAGGTGGGTACCACTGTGCCCAGCTAACCTTCCCTCTTGTTATGGACTTCAGTCAGACTGGAGTGAAGACCACCATAATCCAGCATGATCTCACAGTGACAAAGATTCTATCCCCAAATAAAGTCACATCCTGAGGTTCTACGTGGATATGAATTTGAGAAAGGCAAGTCAAACCACCCACACTATGGCAGAGGCCAAGGTGAATACAATATATCAAAACTACAGGCGTGAAATTGCCTTTACAGCTCTAAAGGAACCAGGAGAGATAGGAAGCAGGGGTGAGTACAGGGTAGGAGGAATTTTGATATCAATAAGCAACTTTTTTGGAGACTCTTTATTTTCTATCAATGGAAATGAGTTTTGTTTGTTCTTTTTTTCTTAAATTGATTTTATTGGTACATTTTATATACACATTATGATCACAATCGACATTGAGAATTTGTACCAGTACATGACAAGATTTAACTTTTTTTTTTTTTGAGACTGTCTTTAGCTAGGCAGGTCTGAAATTTGTAATCCGTCTGCCTTAGCCTCCCCAGTAGCTACAATCTCAGGCATGGGCTACCTCGTCTATCTCTATCAGTACTGTTAAGTCACCAAGTCTGGCGCCTTGTGGTTGGGTTACACCTACAAACCAGACTGCCATAATAGACCTTTAAAAATTCCTGAAGAATAAGGCATACATGTTGAGTTCTCTTGAGCTCAACTTGCAGGCCCATTTCCTTTCAAGTTCAGGAGCTATGTAGTCACGGCAGGGAAAAGCAGACCTTGATGAAGGTATGCAAAGGCGTACCTGTGACAGCTTTATCCCTAATCTGCTGTGCATTTTGGCACATTTTGTCTCTTGCCTCTGCTATTCTAAGTTTTAAAAAGTGGGAGGATGTAGGAAGTCACACAAGGTTGTTGTTTCCCACCCTGGCTGTGCCGCTGCTACTGATCATAGCTCCATGAGATAACTAGGGTGGCAGCCCTCCCCAGCTCAGGATCACCCCACATGCACAGAGCTGGGCAGATGCTGAGATTTCATGATTCTTCCTCTCAACACATCCTGTGCTTCCAGAGCATGCCCACCATGCCTGCACTACCACCACTCCTTGTTACAGACAGTGAGGTTAGGTAGAAATACTGTGGGCAGCCACACAGTGCTGGGCCCTCAAGAAGATCAATGTAGAGGATGAGAACACAGACAAACTATCCCAGGCACATCTGAAGAAGATAAAAGTCACAATGGTCAGGGGCCAGAGATTTAGCTTAGTGGTTCCAGCGCCTGCCTCGCAAGCACAAGGTCCTGAGTTCGATCCCGGTAACCACATACAAGGTTGGGTGTGGTAACTCATGCCTATCAGCAATCAATACCACATACCACAGTGCCAGATGTGGTGGCTCACACCTGTAATCCCAGCACTTGGGAGGCAGAGACAGGAGGACTGCTGAGTTTGAGGCTTGCCTGGGCTACATAGTGAGCTCAGGGCCAGCCTGAACTACAAGGCAAGACACTGTCTCAAAAAAAAAAGTCACAATGGTTGATTTTCATACTTCCCTAAAAGGATGGACAGCTTGAGATTATTGGCACCACCCTTTTGGGCTTTCCATATAGACAGACCATTACCTCATGGGAGATGGGCCATCCTCTCCCACCCACTAAGACCAAGACCACTAAGTCTAAAAAGATTGATTAAGGCCATTTATTATTGACCAAGGTTAGTGATGTCATCCATATAACCTGTTGCTACTGAGTCAGTATTACCTAAGCCACTATACTTATATAATCTTATTGGTTAATTATAGTTTTTCCCACATTGTACCCACTCCTTGTGACTTTGCTCTATAAAACTTCCTTTGAGAAGCAGGCTCTTTGGCAATCCATTTAGGACCCCTTCCCATCTCTCAAGAGTTATTGCTATTCCCTAGTGAGTTTTCCTACTTTTAACCTCCATTGCTCCATAGAATTCATTCTCGTCTTCAGGGACATGAACCCAGCATATCTGATATCTAGAAGATTGGGGGTCACATTTACTTCCCCGATGGGGCCACACATGCCTGGCAAGCACAAGGTTTGGAGTTTGATTCTCAGTACAAAAAAATAAAAATAAAGCAAAACATTTGTTTCCCCTATGTCATTCCTATATCACCGTTAACACCACAAGAAATTTGTTTTTATTGTTGTTGTATTCCTGGTGCTGGGAATCAAATCCAAGCCCTATGCATATTAGGGAAGTACTCTGCCACTGCTAGCTCTTTACTTTTTGACTTTGAGACATAGTCTTTTGCTAAATTCCCCAAATTGACCTCAACATTGTAATCCTCCTATCTCAACCTCCTGAATATGTGAGGTTATAGGTATGCACCACCACATCCAACTAGGAAGCTTCTCCAACTCTCATGGATGACATGACTTATGACTTGTCATAAGTGCTTTCCTAATGATATTCCACCTCAGCCCCCAGCACACTGTCTGGTGGGGACTACAACCTTCCCCTCTGGCTTTCTTCTGCAAGAAGACTCTGCCTAAGAAACACTTTGATCTCCACTGGAGATTTACTGTAAGAACAGTGAAGGAAAGCTTTGGGAAAAACTTCTAACCCTGAATAACAGCAGACGGCAAACTATACCCCCACTTTCTTGCCCCTCATGGAATGGAGGACAGCTCTGAGGCTGACTCTCTGTGGGGCCCAGAGGTCACCTGCAGGCTGGCTGAGCCCCAGGTGTGCAGAAGCGCATGCTCATTAACTTGTCTCCCTTCTCTGCTCCTTACCTGTGCTTGCTGGGGTCACCTCCCATATAAATGGCTTGCAATCAAATCTGACCTCAAATCAGCCTCTAGGGCCATCTGATATATTACCAGGTATATTGGTAGTGAGCTCCCCGAGGACAGGCACCAAATGTAATTCCTGCAAGCATTTGCTATTTGGTCCCTTTACATGTATTTCCTTCTCTCATCTGCAAGGCCACCCTGAGGCCACAAATGCATGTATTCCTATTTTTCACTACTGTGTGCATTCTCATTCCGCATATGAAAGAAACAAAGCTCAGAGAGCAGAAGTCATCTGCCCAAGGTCACACAGCTACAGGAAACATGGTTGGGATCTGAACCAAAGTAGCCTCTCTAAAGTCAGCATTGCCAGTGATCGCAAGCTAGGATGATATTCAGTAATTGTTATGGAAAGTTAGGCAGACAGTAGCAAACAAAGTGGACAAGCATTCACGCAAAATACCCTTAGAGATAGGGCCACTGACCAGCCAATCCTTTCCCAGATTTCCATGAGTAATTTTTGCTATTTGTTTCTTGACTCAGGCAGCACTTACTGGGCTGGGATGTAGTGCAGTGGCAGAAGCTGGCCTAGTATATATGAGGTCCGTGGGCTCAATCTCTGCAGAAAAAAAGAGAAAAGCATTTACTGATTCTTGCTGCGTCCAAGTCACTGGACACAAAGGAATTACAATGAGAGAAATTACAAGACCACAGCTGTCGTTATGAAGAACTGGTTCATGGACCAGAGCTCAGAGAGCTGATGAGGTTTGCAAAACACAAGTTGGCCTCAGGGAACTAGAGGGGACAGGACAGCCCCAGAGGAAGTGGACCTCAGAAAATGGGGAGAGCCTGCTGGCTAAGGAGGGCAGAGGAAACAAGACACGAGGCAAAGAAAGACGGAGGGAGAAGAGAGAAATGAAGGAAAATGGAAGGGAGGGAAGGAAGAACGGGAAGGAGGGAAGGGGAGTGAGAGGAAGAGAGAAGGGTGAGCAAGGCCTGGAGGCAAGGCATCCTGTGGCTGTCCTGCAGCTCCCCAGCACCCACCCTCCCTCCGGTCACAAGCAATGGGGAAGAAGCCCACCATTGACAAGGACGTTTATGGAGACACAATCAAGATGTGAGGGACAAGGGCTGAGAACACAGCCACAGGGTATTGGCAACTCTCTTTCAAGCCAAGACTGGCCCGGTGTACACAAACAAGGCGCAGCAGGCCCCTGCCTTGCTGGCGAGGCCTGGCTGAAGGAGGGGACGCACCTGAGGGCCGGCTCGCTGCACTGCGGGGAAGAAGGCGTGGTGGAGAAGACACCGCGGAGCCTCCAGCTCCCGCTGCGCGCGAGACCACACGGCTTCAGGGAAGGGCTGGAAGCGCTGCCCCGCAGGCCTGGCAGCTGGCAGCCCGAGGCTGTGCTAGGAGAGCACTCTGGGCCCTCTTTCGCGGTCTGCCCTGAGGGCGAGGGCTGCCCGCTCAAACTCTCTGCGAGAGGAGCCGGCTGAAGAGTTTTCTAAAGCCAGCAGGCCTGCCGGACCCTCAAGAAGGGTCTCGGGCAGCAGCTGCTGCAAAAGGCCCAGGTCTCGGGACGACAGAGGCCCTGCACCTCCGGCCCACACAGCCGCCAGCGAGGCCCACGGAGAGGCAGACCGCGGCCTTTGCAGTTTGCGCCGGAGTAAAGGGCAGAAAACAAGTCGCAAAGCTTCTGACTTCTGGGGACATCACAGCTGCTGAAGAGAGTCCGCGCACACAGGCCGCGCCGGGGCGGGGCTTCCATGCGCAGGCGCAGTGGGGGGGGACCCCCACGCGGGACCAAACAGGAGAACACGTGCTGCCCAGCCCCACGCCTTTGTCGGTGTCCTGAGGTGCTTTTCTTAATTTTTCTTTCTTTTCTTTCTTTTTTTGTGTGTCTGTCTTTTTTTGGTACTTAGGAAATAATTTATTATTTTTAAATTTTTAATTGATTTTATTGCTACATTTTATACATACATTGTGATCACATTCAACATTGAGAATTTGTACCTGTACATGACATCTTGAGATGCATTTCGTACAGGTGCACAGAAGGGTTTGGGCAATGGTGGCCAACTCAGAAATTCTTCACCCTTCCACTGTAACTTGTTCAGGACAGGCAGCCCTGAAGTAGATGTTCTTAACATTGCAGAATACAGCCGGGGCTTGGAAGGTCTCTCCGGTCCTCTATTGCACTCTCCCTTGAAATAGACCACAAAAGTGCTCTGACCTTACCCTGGCATGTCAGAAGATACTCTTTCCAGACTCCACCGGGAGGAAAGAATATCTTTGTCTCTGAAAAGACAAGGACACAGAGAAAAGGCCCAGAAGACAGGTCTCGTAACATCTCCAGTTATTTACTGATCCTCGCAGTACTGACACTTGAACCCAGAACTTTCACGCTGAACTACCTCCCTAGCCTTTCTTGGGGGGAGGGGATAGGGTCTCACTACATTGTAAGGAACCTTCCTGGGATCCTCGCCCCTCAGCCTGCTAGGGTACTTGGATTGCAGACCACTGTAACACCACACCCAGCAACACACGTACACAGGCATCTGTTTCTTGGAGTCATCATTTCTAAAGGCTCTTCTGTCACCTAAACAGGTACATTTCTATGCTTTCCTCTCTTTAATCTCTTTTGTACGTCAGCCATTAATCTTGCTACGAGTGTGAAAAAGAAACTTTTCACCACAATCAACTCTTCCTACTTCCCCCGCCACTCTTAAGTAGACCTATCACACAGAACCCTTCAGACCGAGACTTAGTGATCAGAAACTGAAACTATGGCCTTGACCTCAGAAAGTGACCCACTGGGGCTGGGTGTGGTGTGATCCCAGTGCTCCGGAGGCTGAGGCAGGAGGATCACAGCAAGTTTGAGGCCAGTTTGGGCTGCATTGTTAGACCCTGTCTCAAAAACCGTAACAAAGTGACCTTGCGGCCATAACTGCACGGGTTTCCTTTGATCTTCCTCGTCCACACTGGTGAGCCATTCTGTGGGAAACCAGCAGGCATCAACTCTGGGAGTGGTCCTCAACACATGAGTGCTTTATTCTCCCCCTCCCAGGTCTCCAGCCTTGGGTCCTTCCCACCCGGCTGCCCCACCGAGCTAGTTTGCCGGAACCGTCTGGTGGGTGGGCCCCTGACTCACAGTGCCTGAATGGAAAGAGGACGCCTCGGGACGCGGAGTGGGCGACGTGGCATGGCTGACGTCTAAGGGCCCCCGACTCTATGTACAGATTTTTAACCAAATATAGCAGGGAGGCTGCACTGGGAAGCAGACGATGGGTGAGAAGAGGGGGTGGGGAAGTGGAGGAGGACCAGAGGGGATTCAAAATAAACTAGAGAGAAACCAGAGAGAAATCCTGAAAGAAGAGAAGGAAACCCTTACCTACACCTTCAGTTAGAGAGCCCACATCTGACTTTAGGGTTCTTAAAATGACTCTGTGGCGGGGGGGGGGGGGGGGGGGGG
>PVIC010044746.1:0-14892 GCA_004025085.1 Thryonomys swinderianus
TTTTTTTTTTTTTTTTTTTTTTTTGAGACAGGGTCTTGCTTTGTAGTTCAGGCTGGCTCTGAGCTCACTAAGTAGCCCAGGCAAGCCTCGAACTCAGCGATCCTCCTGTCTCTGCCTCCCGAGTGCTGGGATTACAGGTATAAGCCACCACTGTGGGACTGAACTCAGGACCTTGCACTTGTGAGGCAGGCACCAGAACCACTGAGTTAACCCTCCGGCCCTTTTTTTTCTGTTTTTTGAGACAGAGTCCCACTTTGTAGTTCAGGCTGGCTCTGAGCTCACTATGTAGCCCAGGCAAGCCTCAAACTCAGCAGTCCTCCTGCCTCTGCCTCCCAAGTGCTGGGATTACCAGCGTGAGGCACCACGCCCAGCATGTCATATGTGGTACTAGAGATCGAACTTGAGACCTTGCACTTGCCAGACAGACACCGGAACCACTGAGTTAAATCTCCAGCTAATCATGTGGTTCTTATCTTTCATTCTGTCTATGTGACATATCATACTGATGGGTTTGCAGATATCAAGCCAGCCTTGCATCCAAGTAAATCCCACTTGGTCACAAAGTACAATCTTTTTGAGGTGTTGCTGAACTCAGTGTGCCAATATTTTATTAGGAGTTTTTGTACTGCCATTCATCAAAGATGCTGACTGCAGTCTTCTTTTGGTGTTTCTGTCTGGCTTAGGTATCAACATGATGTTGGCCTTGTAAAACAGCTTTGGATATTTTCCTTTGCCAGTTTTTTAGATGAGTTTAGGAAGCATTGGTAATAATTATTCTTTGAGTGTTTGCTAGAATTTGGCTATAAAGCCATATGGTCCTGGGACTTCCTTTGTTGGAAAGGTTTGAATTACTACATCTACTCTCTATTTAATCAAATTTAAAAATTAAGCAAAATCTACTTAAATTTTTTTCAAATAATTTTTTCAAATAACCTAGTAGGCATATGAAACAACTACTTCACATCATTAACTATAAGGGGAATGCAAATGAAATCCATTATGAGACATCACCCTATACCCAAAAAGATAGTGGCTTTTATTATTTGGTTTAGTTTATTTTAATACAAGGGATGAACCCAACCCTTTCACACAGCCATTTTTTTAAGACAGCTGTTTAGATACTCAGGCTGTGCTCAAACTTGCAGTCCTCCTGGTTTAGACTCTCCGAGTGCAGGGGTTACACATGTGTGCTACCATACATGGCTAAGGACACCTATTATTTAAAAAAGAGATAACAAATATTGACAGAGATGTTGAAAAAAGAGAGCCTTAATACACTATTAGTGAAATATAGACTAGTAAAGCTATTATGGGAGACAGTGAGTTTATAAAGAAATTAAAAACAAATCTATTAACATGGCCCAGCAATCCCTCTTTGGTGTGTCCACATAAAGGAGATGAAGCCAGGAGGATTACAAGTTCAAGTCCAGCTTAGACAAATTAGCAAACAAGACCTTGTCTGAAAAAAATAAAATGTGCAGAATTATAGGTCACTGCAAAGGTCCTAGGGCAATTGCCAATGCCAAGGGAAACAGAGAGGAAGACAGCCTCACTCCCACGTTCATTGCAACATTATTACAATAGCCAAGATATGAAACAACCTAAATGTCTAATGACAAAAACACAGATAAATAAAACATGATATGTGAATATAATTCAGCCTCTAAATTGGAGACATTGCCATTTGCCACAGTATCAATGAATCTGGAGAACATCAGGCTAGGTGAAATATCCAGACACAAAATAGAAACTTGCATAATTTTATTCATGTTTTTTTTTTTTTTTGAGGCAGGGTCTTGCTTTGTAGTTCAGGCTGGCCCTGAGCTCACTATGTAGCCCAGGCAAGCCTCAAACTCAGCAATCCTCCTGCTTCTGCCTCCCGAGTGCTGGGATTACAGGCGTGAGCCACCACACCCGGCACTGTGGTATGTGGTATTGATGGCTGGTGGCCCTGAGTCTCCACACCCAGCATTGTATGTGGTTACCGGGGATCGAACTCAGGACCTTGCGCTTGCGAGGCAGGCACCAGGACCACTGAGCTAAATCTCTGGCCCTCACGTGTAAGTTTTTTTAAGTTCAAAAACACAAGACAGAATAAAATGGGGGTTATCGTTGTGGTGAAGGAAAGGAAATAGCAAAATGTAAGTCAAAAGGTGAAAAACAGCAGATATATAAAATGAACAAGCCTAGAGATCCACTGTACAACATGAAGACTAAAGTTAATAAAAATGGTATTCTGGACCTTTATTAAATAAACAGATTTTACCCACTCATCACAAAAAAGGAACTATGTTAGATAATACATTAATCTGCTTTACTAGAGTAACTATTATCTATATTAATTCTATAACATGTTATAAACTTCAAAAATATGCAATAAAATGTATTAAGTGAATAAATTTTCCATTTAAAATGGCATTTGGGGGGATCTAAAAACAGTTGTTTTTTTTCCTTGGCTTTGTTCAGAAAGCATTTGCTTTATATTGTCACTAATTCTCAACAAATCATCATCATGATATCACTGACACTGACACAAACTTCTAAGCACTTTTTCACTCCCACTTCCTGATTTATCTATCACCTTAGAAGTATTTTCAGAAGGTGTATTCAGAAAGCATAGGAGTTCCTATTACTCACTGGGGAGTTTCCTTTCTGTTCTCCAGCCTGGCAATCACCACATTTGCCAAAGTAATGTTCTACTTTCTCACCACAGCAAGTCTAAAACAATAGGTTGAATAGCTACATGCAAAATTTCTTGACAAGAGTCAGATTTCAAATTACCTTCTTTTTGGCCGGCTGAATTCAAATTATTTTAGCTTAAGGAAAAAACCAAAACAGAACAAATGTTTACTCACATTTATTTCTTTTTCATTTATGAATTGATTTAAAGGATTTATTGCTAAAATAAACCTACTATCTAACAAGCCAAAGGATGCCATTCATATTTTATAAGCATAAAATTAATCAAGTATTGCAAACATATCTTTATATAAACACAAAGATTAATAGCTCTTCTATAAAACCAGGGAATTATGTTTAAACAGGGCTTTAGATATAAAAATATGTATTAGAAACCAAAAATGTTTCTGATATAATAATATTTCTTTGTGTCCCCAAAGACTGGACATACATAGATATTAGACATAATGTAAGCAAATAAGATAAGTTCAAATAACATCAGTATTTATCTAATGCATGAGTTTTCTTTTGGCTAAAGATTTTCATTTTATTTTCAGAATAAGGCAAGTCAATGGAACAATTCTGATACTGAAAATCTCTGAGCTTTTATTTAATCATAAAAAAGGTCTCTTACATATTGGCCCTAGAAAATATACTTATAGCAATTTCCTCAAGAAAATGAACACAAGTATGGTTTTATAAGATATAACTAGCTACATTTTCTTCCCCAAAAGCAATTTTTCAGTTTTCTTTGCTAAGACTGTGTCTACATGGAACCTAAACACTCAGTCGATTCAGTCAAAAATGTGTTCTATTGAAGTGAAGAATAAAACCTTACAGATTGCCTGACATTATACAGACCATGCAAAATGGCTGAATATTCCATTTTTAACTATGTATGTTCCTGTTTGAAGAGCTTAAAAAGGAACCAAATGAGCTTTCCAGATCATATTCTGTCTTTGTTGGTACACTGTCTATACATATTATGATTACACTCAATATTGGTAATTTATATCAGTATATGATACAATTTCATTGTAATTTTTCCCCATTCCCCCATCCCATAATCCCTCACCCCCTAAATATATAAGCTTTGTTTCCCTTTTTTTATTACCATCACATTTTTCTTTACCCCTCATTACTCACCCCTCTAGCACATTTCCCTTTGAATATTTTCTATTTCACAATATCCATCATATATTCTAGTACTCATTAACATCTTCAGTTTTTCATATCAAAGAACAGATACAATATTTACACATCTGTGACCTATTTATTTCACTTATCAGTATGTCCTGAAGGTACATCCATTTGAGTATAAATGACTCAAACTTATCATTCTTTAAGGCAGAGTAATACTCCATTTTATAGAAGAAACACATCTTTTTTAAAAACTGAATTCTTCATTGGTATATTTTACATACAGCTAACAATCACATTCAACATTGGGGAATTTGCACCAGTGTATGACACAAATTAATTCTCATTTTTACCCATATCCCAATCCACCCCACAACTCCCCACCCACTATATGTATGTTCTTTTTTCTTTCTAAATTGTATTTATTCTTTCCCCTCATTACTTTCCCCTACCACATTTCCTTTGAATATTTCCTATTTCACAAAATCTACCATACATTCTAGAACTCATTCACATCTACAGGTTCTCATATCAGAGAAAAGATACAGTATTTACATATCTGTGGTCTATTTGTTTCACTTATTACTATGACCTCAAAGTGTGTCTATTTCCACATAAATGAATGAAACTTGTCATTTTGTGGCAGAGTAATACTCCATTTTATTTAAAAAATAACCCACATCTTCTTTATCCAGTCTCCAGTTGATGGGCATCTGGGTTGTTCCCAAGATCGGGCTATACAAACTAAATTGCTATGAACATGGGTGCCCATATGTCTTTACAAAAGGATTCTTTTAATTCCTTCGAAAATATTCCTAGAAGGGGAATAGCAGGCTCAAATGGGTCCTCTAATCCTAGTTTTTCTCAGCAATCTCCACAATGGTTGCACAAGTCTACAATCCCACCAACAGTGGAGAAGGGTTCCTTTCCTCCCGCAGCCTTGCCAGCATTTATTGCTGGTTGATTTTGAAATAACAGCCATTCTTTGTGGAGTGAGATAAAATCTCAGTGTTGTTTTCATCTACATCTCTCGAATGTCCAGTGAGGTTGAACATTTCTTCATATGCTTCTTGGCTGCTTTTACTTTTGCCTCTCAGAAGTGTCTGTTCATTTCAGATGCCCATTTTTGAATTGGGTCTTTAAACGTGGAGGAACTGATTTGTTTAAGTTCTTTATATATTCTAGATAGTAGCCCTTTGTCTGACAAACAGCTAGTAAAGGTTTTTTCCCATGTTGTTGGTCATCTTTTAGCTGTGCCAGTGGTTTCTTTTGCTGTGCAGAAGCTTTTTAGTAGGATGAGATCCCATCTGTTGATTCCTTCTGCTAGTTTTTGTGCTATAGAGTTTTGTTCATGAAATCTCTGCCTAAGCCAATGTCTCCAAGAGTTTACCTAACCTGTTTTGCAGCAGGTTTACTGTTTCTGTTTTAATGTTTGGGTGTTGAATCCATTGTGATTTTAGTTTAGTACACAGTGAAAGAGATAGGTCTAGCTTTAGTTTTTAGCAGGTTAAAGTCCAATTTTTGCAGCACCATTCGTTAAAGAAGCTGTCTTTCCCCCACTGAGGATGTTTGGCTCCTTTGTCAAAGATGAGGTGGCTTGGTGTACTTGGAGTTGTCTCTGGATCTCCTAATCTATTCCACTGGTCCTCAGGTCTGTTGCTTTGCCAGTACCATGCAGTTTTTATCACAGTGGCTTTATAGTAGTTTTAAGTTGGGGATCATAATACCCCTTGCCATGTTCTGGTTGCTTAGAATTGCTTTTGCTATTCTAGGTCTCTTGTGGCTCCAGATTAAGTTTTGGATTATCTTCTTTAACTTTGTGAAGTATGGTGTTGGGATTTCAATTGGAATTGCACTGAATCTGAATAGTAGTTGTGGGAGTAGAGCCATTTTGATGATGTTGGTTCTCCCTACCCAGGAACAAGGGATGTTTCTCCATTTTCTGATATCCTCTTCTATCTCCACTTTTTAGAGTTCTGTAGTTTTCAGAGTAGAGGTCTTTCACCTCCTTTGTTAGATTGATTACTAAATATTTCATTTTTCTGGGTGCTACTGTGAAAGGGATTGACTCCCCAATTTCTCTTTCAGTGAGTCTGTTGTTTGTGTAGACAAAAGCTATTGCTTTTTGAGCATTGACCTTGTATCCAGCAACACTACTAAATTTGGAGATTAAATCTAGCAGTCTTGTGGTTGAATTTTTAGGATCCTCTACATAGAGAATCATATCATTGGCGAATAATGACAGTTTAACTTCTTCCTTACCTATCTTTATTCCTTTTATTTCTTTGTCTTGCCTAAGTGCTGTGGCTAATGTATCCAGCACTATATTGAACAAGAGTGGTGACAGCAGACCTCCTTGTCTCGTTCCTGATCTTAGTGTAAAAGGTTTCAGTTTTGGGCCATTTAGTATGATGCTGGCTGTTGGTTTCTCATAAATAGCTTACATTAAATTGAGATAAAGTCCATCTACTATTCTCTGTAGGGTTTTGATCATGAATGGGTGTTGGATTTTGTCAGATGTTTTTTCCTGCATCTATTGAGATGACCACATGGTTTTTGTTCTTGAGTCTGTGAATATAGTGTATTACATCAATTGATTTATGTATGTTAAACCAGCTTTGCATCCCTGGGATAAAACCAACTTGATCAGGGTGTATGATTTTCTTGATAACTCTCTGTATTCTGTTTGCCCATATTTTATTGAGGATTTTTGCATCAATGTTCATTAGAGAGATTGGCCTGTAGTTTTCCTTTTTGGTTGGGTCTTTCTCTGCTTTGGAATCAAAGTAACAGCTGCTTCAAAGAAGGAACTTGGAAGTACTGCTTCTCTTTCAATGTCATTAAAGAGTTTGAGAAGTAGTGGCATTAACTCTCCTTTGAAAGTTTTGTAGAATTCATGGGTGAAGCCATCAGGACCAGGGTGTCTCCTTGTTGGTAGGAAAAACCACATCTTCTTTATCCAGTCTCCAGTTGATGGGCATTTGGGTTGTTTCCTAGATTGAGCTATCACAAACTGAGCTGCTATGAACATGGGTGCACAAATGGCACCATGATATGATTCTTTTGTGTATATTCATAGCAGGGCAATAGCAGGGTCAAATGGGACATCTAATCTTAGTTTTTTTAGGAATCTCCACACTGACCTCCATAGAGGTTGTACCATTCTAGATCATATTCTTTTTTTTAAATTGAATTCTTTATTGGTTCAATTTATATATATATCTCACCATCACACATAACATTGGGGAATTTGTACCAATATTTTTATATTTTGCAGACCTACGTTTGTTTACAATTTCCACTAAGGACATGAAGAAAATGAGTCTATATTATCTTACTAAATGATTTATAATATATTTAAAATTTACAATATTTCAGAAATGTTTTAAAATATTTAATGGTTGGGCTGGAGATTTAGCTCAGTGTTTCCAGAGCCTGCCTCGCAAGTTTGATCCTGGTAACCACATACAATGCTGGCCGTCGTGACTCATTCCCACCAGCTATCAATACCACATACCACAGTGCTGGGCATGGTGGCTCACGCCTATAATCCCAGCACTCAGGAGGCAGAGACAAGAGGATTGCTGAGTTCGAGGCTTGCCTGGGCTATATAGTGAACTCAGGGCCAGCCTGAACTACAAAGCAAGACCCTGTCTCTAAAAAAAATGTAATGGTTGATATGTGATTTTATGTTTTTCTATTCTAATTTGCATAACATTTTCACTGATTAATCTTCAATAGAAAGAGGACATCTTAAATGTGTCACTATACTAATAATTTAACATAATAAAAGTCTTATAGAAAGTCTAGTTCAAAGAGTCTTGATAAAACCAAGAAACTCTGACTCTTTAATGTTAATTATCCAATGTCCTTTCTCTATATGTAACTAAATCCAGAGACTTTTATACCAGCACAGGACTTTCCTGGTACATAAGTCAGTTGTGAAGGAAGAGATTTAACATTGACTAGGACACCTTGAGGTTTCTTCTAGCACTAAGAGTCCATGAAAATGAATCACTGCTTTCCTAACATGAAAAATGAGGTCAAACAAGTTATAGTCCCCAAATTTACCTCAACTAACAGAGTTTCACTTGTAAGAAAGCCCTGATCAAAATGTACCAGGAGGTCAGTGGTAGTGAAGAGTAAATGGAGGAAGAAGACAAGTTTAAGGATGCGTGTACTAAGGAGAAGTGTCCCTGGCTATTAAAAAAGAAAGAAAGAAAGAAAAGAAAAGAAAAACAGACAGCTAAAGAGGAGATATTGAAGAAATAAAATCTACTTTCTCCTTATGAAAGCAGAGGCTAACAGATGCACAAAGCCAGAAATTTTCCATGAAAGTAGTTAGGAAATTGGTGATATAGTATTAATCAGCTTTCCCATTACAGTGACATAATACCAAACATCTACAATTTAAAAGACAAAAAGTTTAATTTGGCACACATTTGAGAGAAGTTAGTCCATAACTATCTGGCTTGAAGGCAGAAACATTATGGTAGAAAGACATGGCAGAGAGAGTGCTTAGTTGATGGCTTCCAGGAAACAGAGCAAGAGAACAGCACCAGAGAGGAAGGGGCCAAGGATCATATACAAGATCACACACCAGAAATGCACTTTATGAATCCTCTGGCATTTAATTCACCCAGATTGATGCATCACAATTAATGATCACATAAGGTTCCAACTCAGATTTTCACATCATTTGAGAAAATTCACTTTTATTCTCAACATCACAAAGAATTCAGTTCTCATTCTCTTGTGGTCAGAGCTCTGCAAGTTGGGCAACACCAAACAATAACCTACAAATAGATTCAACAATCTACCAACAGATTCAAGATTCAGAGAACTATCAACAAAATAGAAAACAGTAACAAAAAGTCCTTCTCTTACTATGAACCCCTCCAAGTCATGAACATGTGTTCTGTTCAGTTTGCTTTTATGTCCCACAAAAGCATTCCATTAAACAAGGATTACTGATTTAAACTGATTTACCAATTGAGAGAAACAGCACTTTGGAACTTAAAAAATAATATGCCACACAGGTAGCAAGACAGCCAAGGGCCTCCCATGCAAACAAATTCAGAATGTATTTGTGAGCCTTCTGGACAAAACAACTGCACCAACATCCAACTCCTCTATTTTTTAACAAAACACCTAAATCACAGGAGACCAGGACCCACTGCAGAGATTCTGATGACATCTTCTTTCTCTGTTCCCTACAGTTTTCAAAACAGGTGAGGGAAAGAGTCTGGCTCCAGCATCAGCATCACCCCAAAACATATGAGAGGTACTTCCTGAAAAGGGTTGTATAAGCTGGTCAGGAAGACTATCTAGAGGGCAATTGAGAATTAAGCAAAAAATATACCAGAAGTCCAAGCAGGACAAGAAGCTAAGAGAGAATCTAACTTTCTGATGGCAGGTATCCCGGCAATGTTTTTAAAATCTATTATATGTCAAGGGTAATATTGGGTGCTGGGATAAAGGGGTTGTCAAGACATGAGCCTTAATGAAAATGGTGATGATATCAAGTATATACAAAGCACAAAAATAATACAAAAAAGGAAGTAATTAGAGAAGGCACATGATCTAGTGGGAAACAATTTTTGGAATGAAAGGGATAAATATTTTAATTCCACCTCTGCCATTTACTAGTTCGTTCTCTCATATGGAAAGTAAAGATGATACAGTAATAGTAACTGTCTTTTGCAGCTGTTATAAGAATTACCTAGATAACACTTGTTAAATGTCTAGTATTTTGTCTGGCACATATTATTGTTTTAAGTTATTGATATTATTTGCTCAGAAAAAGGCCACAGAAGATTCCATAGGGCAAGTAATAGTTAAACTAAGTCTTAAAGAATGTATTGAAGTTCAAAAGGTACACAAATCATGGAAAGGGCCCTAGACATATTACCACCAACTAGGGACAATGCTTGGGGCTCCAAAGCAAGGAAGAAGGTAATCCTAAGCAAAACCAAAAAGAGAAAGAAAGCTAGGTCTCAGTTAAAAATGAAAATAAGGAAGAAGCTCTTTTAGAAAATTATAATTAAACAAGAGTGTCTTTGCTAAAAAACATAATTCAACCAGGCACGAAGGGAAAGTAGAGAAAGGCAGATCATAAGAAAGCTGCCACAAAGAAAGGTCCACTACAGTGCAATATTCTTAGGTGGACATATCCCAGACTGACACTAGTCAGCCCACGTGAGTGATTGAGAGTGATCATCAAACACTAACTCTTCTAGTAAGTATGTTGAAGCTGAGCAGGAGGTGGAACACAGAGCATCAATGTCTGCTAAAAATACAAACTAAATATTTCAAAACTATAAAAAATAGTCTAGCCAGTAAATTAATCCAAATCTATTGCTATATTAGTACACTACACTTTAGTGAGAAATTCAGTAAATTGTTTCAATGCCTTAAAATATATGACACAGAAATAATTTATACTACAGTGACAAAAGTGCCAAAGGAAGCTTCCCACCCTTTCATAAAATATTAATTTTTACACACATGTACCTGTTTCACATGCAGCACCATTATTAATAAAACTATATCAGTCCTAAGTAATAGAAATGTTCTACCATTTGAGAATCTAAAAGCACAAAAATTACAATTTAGGTACCAAACTTCCAGAAGTCACCTGAAACAATTATTTAATTTTACATTTTCAGAAACTTAAAAATAAAATCCATATACTCTTGGTAAGGCAAGAAAAACCCAAACTTTACTGTTAATCAAAGGCTCAGATTCTTCAATAATCACTGAAACTATCTGACCTCAGCTTTCTTATACACTGTGTATATAGATGACATGACAGAACTGTTATGGGGAAAAGATATCATGTATGTGAAGTCTTGATATATCTGAAGCTTTTAATAAGTAGATGTTTTTATTGCTGTTGCACAGTTCTGCCAAAACCCAATGGATGGTAGCATCAGAAAATTATTTTATCAGTGGCAATCTCTCAACCAAATATTGTTCTGCATGAATTCCAAAATAAAGATTTCTATTTAATTAGCTGACTACTAACTTAGGATACAACCTATGGGAGTTTGCTCTAGTTGCATTCATATGAATTGTAGTAGAAGAGGCTGAGTGAAATAGTCCAAAACCAACTAATTTTATGTACATTCTGAATGCTACCAGACACACAAATATCACATTTATAAGAATCTTAATTTTCAAATATGTAAATATTCAACCTCACGAAAATATTTTAGCTTAGCTAAGACCACAGAACTAAATACAAAATCTTACTAGACTATATTACATCTTAACAACTGATTGAGAAGGAATAATATGTAAATGATTAGGTTTTCAAAGAAGGCAGACATGTGTAGCCACAGACCTATTTGATGAATTTCTGAAACCTTGCAATGGAACTGTAAAAGCAATGTGATTAAAATCAATAGAGCACATCATTTGCTGATACTGTTACCCAAGAAAAGGCAATAAGCCTTAGGCATGTTATTAGTAGACTATATGATTTCACTGACAGGTTCAAGATTTTTAAAGGCAACTCAGAATAGAAAGATTTCTCTTTTGGAGCTAAGGGATTTTTCTTTTCAATTAAAATGCAATCATATGTCTTGTTTTTATTTTGAATAGTTAAATTGTCCTCTGTAACATTTGAAAAAGATTAATATTAAATTTCCCTTTTTTACCAAAATAAAAATAGATGCTAAGTACAACGGTAGGAACCTATAATCCTGGTCACTCAGGAGACCGAGGCAAGAGGATTGTTTGAACCCAGAAGTTCCAGGTAAACCTGGGCAACATAGCAAAATCCTGTCTAAAAAATTGATGATCTTGGTTAAGTTAAAGACACTTTTGTCTCACTGTCTCCAACCACACATACGAGAATAGTTTGGGGAATAGTAGATGTAAGTGTATCATTTTTTAAAGTCCATACAGAAAAATAAAAAAGTCCAAAAATATGAGTTTTCAGACCTCTTTCACAAAAATGATCAATGGCTTTTTTTCCCACGAGATAATGATTCAATAATAAACTTTTTTTTTTTTTGAGACAGGGTCTCACTTTGTAGTTCAGGCTGGCCCTGAGCTCACTATGGAGCCCAGGCAAGCCTTGAACTCAGCAATCCTCCTGCCTCTGCCTCCCAAGTGCTGGGATGACAGGTGTGAGCCACCATGCCCGGCACTGTGGTATGTGGTATTGATTGCTGGTGGGCATGAGTCTCCACGCCCAGCATTGTATGTGGTTGCCGGGGATTGAACCCAGGACCTTGCGCTTGCGAGGCAGGCGCCAGAACCACTGAGCTAACCCTCCAGCCCCCATCAATAATAAACTTTTAAGCCAGTCTTCAAATTCAAAGAATAAGACGTTTCAGAATATGCTTTTAGCAGACACAGTGGCACACCCTTATGAGGCCAACTACTCATGAGTGTGAGGCTGGACTGGGCAACATGTCAAGACCTTGACTTAAAAAAAAAAGTATATTTTTCAATCATGTAGCAAAGTTAGTCATTAAGACACTAAATTTGTTGTTTAAAAGTATCCAAATCAAACTGACTCTAAATTCAACAAAGCTTTGCCCTAGAATGAGATTCTCCACTACCTTACAGATAGAAAATTATACATTCTAAGTTGCCTTACAGTAAAAATGTCAGTGTGGAAACTATCTTATATAGACTGAAAAAGCTAATGGAATCAATTCTATATTGTACAGTTTTATGCTTTCAGTAGAAAAAAAATATTGACCAAAGGGTGGTTGGATTTTTAATTTCTGGATCTTGATTTTAAATACAAGACTGGGTTCACAGAAATTAATAGATTGACCCAAGTGTTAGTCTCACAGTTAACAATTTACCACGTGAATAGGCATGTATTTAGAGAGCTTGGTTCTTTAGACTTACATTGGGCACAGGTAATTTTAAAAAGAAAACTATAAAATACCATCTACATTCTTGCCTCTAACATACATACACACTTATAAACATGATTATGTTCTAAATAGGTAGCTATCAAACTGTCTTAACTGAATAATGTGAATAGCTTTCTTTAGCTCCTCCTTCTTCCTCAGTCTCCGTACTCAATATGGCAAGTCAATTTTATTTTCAAAACACTTCAAAAATAACTTTTATTCATTCCAAATGTCATATCATATACCAATCCATATCATTGTCATCTTTTACCCACATTACTGCAAGAGCTTCCTAATGGGTTACACTGATTCCAACTCAGCCCTCTTATCTAAAGCACTTTTTTTTCCACTCTAGCAAAGGTACTCTTTCTAATATGCAAATCTAATCATATTTCTTCCCACTTGAATGGCTTCCAACAGTTCTGAGATTAAAACAGAGTACTTAATATGACATACAAGAGCCATACATCCATGTGATATGGTCTTAGCTTACCTACTCAGGCTTATTTCATACTACCCTAAAATTTTCTGACAAACAGAACTTCCTTCATTTCTGCAACCTTATTTTTTTCTCTAAACACTTTTACATGTGCTCACGCCCTGAAGTACTCTATATTGGTTCTCTCTTCATTGGAATATTTCCTATTCTTTCTGTAAATCTCGCCTTACACATCATCTCCTTGAAATTCTCTTGAAATTTTAAATCTTAGTTAAGTGTCTGCTTCTACGTCACCTATGTGTATTATACTGGTTATCTCATACTCAGAATTGTATTTGGTCACTGAAACAGTTAACTGATTGTGTCAATTTAAGTAAGAAAGATCCAACTAATTTGGATCATCATACTTTTGAGTGTGGAAGATCCACCCTAGGTAGGTTTGTCGCCAGATGGTATCAAAGCAAAACAAAGAAAAGTTTGCCTATTTTTTCAGAGGAGCCCTAGTCTTCATCTTCACTTTGGACATTGTCTCCTGAATTCTAGCCCCAACTCTTTGACTTCCAGCACAGATGCTTTTGCCTTTAGGTACAGACCCTTTGACTTCCTGATACAGACTTGAGTGGGATACTGCACTGAACTCTGGGCTTTCAGATGGATCCTTCACATCTCCAGTGCACTAATGGACCTTTTGATTAGACATTCTCATATTTTTTAGACATCATTTCCTTCAATTCTTTAACATATTTAAAATAGTTCAATAGCTTACCTGTTTAACAAGTTCAGCATCTGGATCTCTTCATGAATATTTCATTTTTTAAAATTGAATTCTTTATTGGTACAATTTATATACATCTCAAAGTCACATATAACATTGGGAAATTTGTACCAGTATATGACACAAATCAATTCTCATTTTTACCCATATACGTACCCACCCACCCCTCCTCCCCCCTTTATACATGCTCTTTTATTTTCTTTCTGTATCATATTTATTCCTTCCCCTCATCACATTCCCACACCAAGTTTCCTATAGAAATATTCCACTCTATAAAAGCTGTCCTACTTTCTAGAGCTCCTTTGCATCCACAGGTGTTCATGTCAAAGAGAAGATCTGGAAATTGTCTATCTGTGATCTATTGATTTCACTTATTAGTATATCCTCCAGGTGTCTCCATTTGCACCTAAATGGATCGATCTTGTCATTCTTTATGGCAGAGTAATACTCCATTTTATAAAAAAAAACACACCTTCCTTATCCACTCTCCAGTTGATGGACATTTGGGTTGTTTCCAAGATTGAGCTATCACGAACTGAGCTGCTATGAACAAGGGTGTACATCTGTCTTTCCATTGTGAGTTTTAAAATTCTTTTGGGTATATTCCTAGCAGGGGTATAGCAGGGTCAAATAGGACCCCTAGTCCTAGTTTTCTGAGAAATCTCCACACAGATCTCCACAATGATTGCACAAGTCTGCAATGCCACCAACAGTGGAGAAGGGTTCCTTTCTCCCCACAGTCACGCCAGCATTTATCGTTGGTTGATTTTGTGATCATGGCCATTCTTTGTGGAGTGAGATGGAATCTCAATGTTGTTTTCATTTGCATCTCTCAAATGACCAGTGATGTTGAACATTTCTTCATATGTTTCTTGGCTGCTTTGACTTCTGCCTCTGAGAAGTGTCTGTTCATTTCAGTTGCCCATTTTTGAATTGGGTCTTTAAACTTGGGGAGGCTGATCTGTTTGAGTTCTTTATAT
>PVIC010044747.1:0-14890 GCA_004025085.1 Thryonomys swinderianus
GGAGGGAGAGAGAGAGAGAGAGAGAGAGAGAGAGAGAGAGAGAGAGAGAGAGAGAGAAAGAACAAAACAAAGAAGAAATAGTAGCTGGGCATAGTATAAGAGTTTAGAGCCAGGGATTCAGCTTAGTGATTCTGGTCCCTGACACAAAAGCACAAGGTCCTGAGTTTGATTCCCAATACAAAAAAAAAAAAAAAGAATAGAAAAAATCCAGCAGTTTGGATCTACCACAGGAAATTTCATTCTGGAAGTGCTGGAGATTAAACTCAGTGGTGGACAAGCCCTTTACCACTGGCCTACATCCACAGTATGAGATTTTAGATCGCTACAAGAATAGTTCCTCATAGTCTGTTATTTAGAGGTGGGGTGTATCTAATGTGGACCAGTGGGAACCCCAATAAAATTCAAGGCATAGAGTAGGAGAAAGTGAAATACTTTTCTAAGTCACTAAGAATAAACCGAACGGGAATGTTTCCTCACTCCTCCAGATGTGGTAAAGGTAAAATTACGATTTTCAAAGCATTTCTGGCAGCCTCGCAGAATGTCAGGCAGGCTGCAGGCAATCTCACTATTAGAGTCACTCTGACCCTTTCTGACTGCATGCAGAAAATACTAGCTAGACACAGGTCTGCAGAACACTGTACTCAATGTCTATCTGGTGACCTGGCTCAGGGAAAAGGATGACATTGCACAGCCTCATGGGAAGAGAATGAAATCAAATGCCTACAGGAGATGTGCAAGCTCCCCTGAGTAGTACAGTTTTCAGGCCTGACGTGCTGTCTTATAAGTTATCTGAAAACTCGGGAGGCAGAGGCAGGAGGATTGCTGTGAGTTCAAGGCTTGCCTGGGCTACAGTGAGCTCAGGGCCAGCCTGAACTACAAAGTGAGACCCTGTCTAAAAAAAAAAAAAAAAAGTAGGTAAACAGAAGCTAGATAATGTCAAAAAAGGGAAAAAAGTACTTACTTGTTTATTTCCTTTTTTGTGTCCTTTAAGTCCTCTTCCAGTCTGTTCTTTTCCATGCCTTTAGCAAGTAGGAGAAAAAGTAATCATGACAAGCAGTATCTTTTTGTTTTTTGTTTTTTTTTTTGATACAGGGCCTCACTTTATAGTTCAGGCTGGCCCTGAGCTCACTATGTAGCCCAGGCAAGCCTCGTATTCAGCAATCCTCCTGTCTCTGCCTCCCGAGTGCTGGGATGACAGGCATGCGCCACCACGCCTAGCACTGTGCTATGTGGTACTGATTGCTGGTGGGCGTGAGTCTCCACGCCCAGCATTGTTGTATGTGGTTACTGGGATTGAACTCAGGACCTTGCGCTTGTGAGGCAGGCGCCAGAACCACTGAGCTAAATCTCCAGTCCCAAGAGGCAGTATTTTTCAATATCACTTTTACTTGGTTAAGTACTCATCTCCTTTAGGAAGTTTGACCCGGGTGAGTTAAATGACCCTCCTCACTGTTACTACTCTAGCTTCTGTCACTATATGTTATTCTGAATTGTTCTATGTTTCATGGTCTCCTCTAATACAAAACTTCTTCATCAAGGTAGGGCATTTATTTTGTTTGGTAAACTAAACTGAAAATTGACTTTAAATATAGAAAGTTGGTTAATTCTCCTTACCTTAACTGAAGGGTTAAATAGTTGGGACATTTTCCCAAGGACACTCTGACTGACATTAATTTGTACCAACCCAGTGAAAAACATACCCTTTTCCTGGCCCACCGACAGAAACCACTTGCATGCCAAAGGATCCTCGGCCTCTGGAGGACCCACTGCCAGCCCACTGGCCCACCACCATCCCAGCAATTTCCAGTTTTCCTCCTTGGGGTGGGATGGGATGGAGACCTGGCAAGACAGGAAAATAGTAGTAATGAATCATAAGTGCAGGACAGGATAAGAGGTAGAACAAAAGATACTACAAGCTACCTACTCTTATCTCTATTTCTCTGTAATAAGATGACAAACAGTAACAAGAGGTCATATATATATAGTGTATAAATGATTCATTTTTCAACTACAGAGCCTGGCACGTATTAGGAACTATTTGTTGAGAGTGAAAATCTTAACATCGAGTTACTGGAGAATTATAAGTCAAATCCACTTTTGAAACAAATATATGCCATGTCACACTATAGGATTAGTAGACAACCAAACAGAAAAAAAAAGAAACTAAACAGTAACTTGTAACTACAAAGCAAGATTAGCAAAACGTTAAAGACAGAAGCAATTCACAAGATGACATAATACATCCTTAGAACAAAAGAAATCCCAACTTGCATATGTAAGCACACAAGCACAGTTGGTTTTTGCAATCTGGCACAAAAGGAAGCCTTCAAAGAATATGGAGTTCTGATAGGCCTTTTAGTTTACGGAAAGAATTCAAAGGTTAACAGCTCAATTCATTTAGCAGGTTACTGGTCAAGAGTCATTTGTCTACACAAAAGTGAAACTCCAAGGAGCCAGAAAGTACTCTTAAGAGGGAGAATCAAAATTTGGATTCAGGGATTCTAAGGTGGCCTTTCAGGAGGCAGGGCCCACCAGTAACTAGTAGCTGAGGCAATGGTCAGGACTTGTGAAGAACATGGCCTTAATTAAGGTGTCTTCGGAGACTATACAATAAAGTCAACACAAAAGATCAGAGAAGAGACCTGTGAAGCCACACTGAAGAGATGGAATGCCTCGCTCCTGGGCTTATAAGGCTCGATCATCACATGACTGCGCAGTGAGTTACCAGAGCCAACTTCTCCCTGTTTGTCTAAGCCTAGCCTCGAGCTAAACATCCATCTTGAATTTTGTGACTCCAAAACTAACTTCAACTTTGAACTTTATCATTTATTTATTTATTTTTTTGAGACAGGGTCTCGCTTTGTAGTTCAGGCTGGCTCTGAGCTCACTATGTAGCCTAGGCAAACTTGGAACTCAGCAATCCTCCTGTCTCTGCCTCCCTCAACTTTATTATTTTTAAGAGAGACACAACAGACAACACACGCATTCAACCACAGCAATGACCCTGCCACTCATTCACAGAATCTTGCCATTTTATGTTAAAATGTTCCCCATTAAAATACGCTGTTTCACATGGGGACAGGTTGTTTGAAGTATCAGGATCAGTATCTAAGTTACCTAAGCATGCTTGTCTATTCATTATTAAGTAGATCAGGTATCACTATAGTTTATACATACATATGTGTGTACGTACATGTTTGTGTATGTATTTGTGTGTTTGTTTTCTCCACTAAATTGCAATCCTTTGAGGGTATGGACAGTGACAATTATCTCCATGTTTCTGGAGTGGAAAGAAGAAAAATGTGTCAGGTCTACCCCCAGAGTGGAAATGGCTACATCAAGCTATTTTCATCTCTCAACACTGGCCGCTCTGTGCGAGCTCCTACATTCACCTGCCTCTAAGGAATGAATGAGTTAATAACAACCATGAAGGTACAGTTCACACATGAGCTGTAGTTTGCAAAATAAGTAAGTGACTCAGTCACTGCCTGAGCCACTCTAATGGAAAATGGCTTAGAAATTCAATGGACTTTGTTTTCTAGGCCACATCCCTTTATCTCAGTAAGCTTCTTTTTAAACTACCAGAAAACGGCACAAAATGTAAGTGAGATAAGTTTCATATGAAAACTGTTGATTCCATAACTGGCAACGAGTACTGGATGGGTCATTCTAAAATCAACTGCATTGGAAATATCTTATCTTTAGGTACTGACCTGCAAATCCCCGGCTCCTTCCTTGAGGATGAGGTGGCATTGAGCCCATAGCTCGGGAATAAAGTGAAACAGGGTAGAGAGAGGGAACCATGGGAGGCACAAAAGTAGGTGATGGCAGTAGAGCCGAAGGTGGTGGATGACTCATGTTGACTCCTTCAAGGATGCTCTGCCTCATCTTTTCCACTTTCGTTGCCAGGTCAGCCTTCAAGTGAGAAACAGAAAATAACAGCTGTTTCTGTCTTTGTTTTTGAGGTACCGGGGATTGAACTCAGGACCTTGTGCTTGTGAGGCAGGCACAGTGTCACTGAGCTACATCCCTGGCCCCAGCTGTCGTTTTTGAACTTCTCCCATGTTTGAGGCATAGTATTGAGCATCTTAGGCACAGCCTCACAACCGTATTCCCCCCTAGGGAACTGAGGGCTGGAGTTAAATGACTCCATGCTACAGGTGCAGGAAGCCTGTCATGACAGGAAGCTCTAACTCTTCCCACGAAACTGCACTATTGTCATACTCATTCTGACCAAGGGCCCGTGAAGCATATTAAGTAGGTCAGTGAGAACAAATACAACAGTAGGATTCGGCTACCATCTGGTTTACTACTCTCTGCTATTTCTTTTTTGTTGTTTGTTTATTGTGTTTTCGTGAAACAAGGTCTTACTACATAATTCAGGCTGGCTTTGAGCACTTTCGGCAGCCCAGGCTGACCTTGAACTCATGGTGATCCTCCTCCCTTCCCGAGTACTGAATTCCAGGCATGTGCTCATCACTGCAAGCTACCCTCTTCTATTTCTAAACGTATTTGTTTTCAGTACTGGGAATTGAATCTACTGGCTGACACATGCTAGTCAAGCATTTTACCCCTGAACTACATCCCTACTTCTTTTTAAAATTTTACTTGAGCCAAGGTCTAGCTTTGTACTCCTGCCTCAGCCTCCCAAGTAGTTAGGATTATAAGCATGCACCACTGTATCCAGCTAAACATAGTTTCTTTGCAAGAAATATCATCACAGGCAAAAATAACTTATGGTTTTTTTAAATAAGGAAAACGAAATCCCAAGAGTTGAAGAAAACATACTTAATATATCTGGATATCCTGCTGGAAAGAAATCCTCGTAGCTCATAAAAAGCTTTCTAAAATATGATTTTATATAGCAAATATATCAGATATGGTCTTGTGGCACCATGTTGATTATGTTAAGGTTATATTCTTCTTACTCTGTTCCCCCCGTCCCCAGTGTTTAGCTCTTTTTCCCTCTCTGTCACCTCGTTCACCCCCACAGCACATCAGAGATGGCCATATTAGTTGCACAAAGTGCTGGTACCTGGCCATCACAGAGCTCAACCAGTGACACTCGCTCTCGGCCTGCTTTAATGAGCTTGCTCTGGAACAACTTGCCATCGAAGTAAATCCAGGGGCAGCAGTGCTCCCAAGGGACTGGCTGGCCACAGGCATCATTAGCGAAGAGAGCTGTGTCGACCCCACTCATAAAGAGGGCAGCAAGCTGGATCCCTCGGGCATCCAGCTTCTCAATCTGAAACCACCACAGAGGAAACATTACTATTAAGAAAATACAGGTCGAACAATCTGAAAGCCAAACAATCTGAAAGCCAATTGCTCGAACAGTCTAAAAGCCAAAATCCCAAAACTCAGAGACTTTTTGGGTGCTGACATAATGTCCGAGGTGGAAATTCCAAACCTGGCCTCATGTGGTACGTGGCAGCCCAAATGCAGGAACTTCAAAAATATTCTATAAAATTACCTCACCTATATGTATGTATATATGAAACAAGTGAATTTCATGTTAAAACTCGGGTCTCATCCTCAAGCTATCTCATTATGTATATAGAAATACATTTTTAAAATATCTGAAATCTAAAACAATTCTGGTACCAAGCATTTCAGATACTCAACTCGTGCTACTGGTGACATTTAATGTTTTTGTTAACATTTATTCTTCTCCGATCATACTGATTCTCCCAGTTAAGCTTGAAAATGTTCCCTTTCTTTTGTGCGGTTCTGGGGATTGAACTCAGGACCTTGTAACACAGCCCGCAGTACCTCTGAGCTACCTTCCTGGTCCAAACATGCCACGTTTCAAGCAGACATCTGAGTACACAAGCAACTTTTTAAAAAGTGTGTAAAATACGTCTTATTCTTTTAAAGGGTTCAGGGTGTGGTCTGAAATAAGGCTGCACACCTTTCCTCAGTCTGACATCTCTCTCATCATGCCAAACTGGCTTCAGCCAGCAATATCTCACTCAATCCAAAAGAAACACTGTTTTAATTTTTAGGAAAAAATCTAGTTCTGAGGACACTTAACATTAGTCTATAATTTAAGATAAAATGAGGGCTGTTTCATCTTGCTTTGTAAGCAATTTTTGTGCATGTCTTTCCTTGAGATGACTTAAAAGATATTCTTTTCTTTTCTTTTTTTTTTTTTTTAAGTTTTTAAGACAGGATCTCGCTTTGTAGTTCAGGCTAACCCTGAGCTCACTATGTGGCCCAGGATAGCCTCAAACTTATGGCATGAACCACCATGCCCGGTTTGAAAGATATTCTTCAGAATGTCAAAAAGTCAAAAATTTGAGATACTATTGTTGTGCCCATCAAGCTAGAAAAAATTCAAAAAGAAAAAAATCCACAAAGAAATTCAATACTGAAGAGGACACAATGAGTCAATGGGATCTTATATAAAGCCAAAGAAGGATGTATATTACAATTAGGCAATATATATTAAGAGCCTTGAAAATGTTCAAATGTGTTGAATCAGAAATGCCACCTTTTACTATTTTATATACTATGCACATATAAAACTGGAAAACATGTGCCGGGTGTGGTGGCTCATGCCTGTAATACTAGCACTTGGGAGGCAGAGACAGGAGGATTGCCAAGTTCGAGGCTTGCCTGGGCTACTTAGTGGGCTCAGGGCCAGCCTGAACTACAAAGTGAGACCCTGTCTCAAAAAAACAAAAAAACTGGAAAACAATCTAATGGCCAACATTATAATAATTAAATGATATATCAGTATGGTAAAATATTAAAAATTTTAACATACAGGGGCCAGAGATTTAGCTCAGTGGTTCTGGCACCTGCCAGCAAGCGCAAGGTCCCTGGTTTGATCCCTGGTAACCACATACAAATAATATTGGGTGTGGTGACTCACGCCCACCAGCAATGAGCACTGCATATCACAGTGCTGGGTGTGGTGGCTCACGCCTGTAATCCCAGCACTCGGGAGGCAGAGGCAGGAGGATTGCTGAGTTCGAGACTTGCCTGGGCTACATAGTGAACTCAGGGCCAGCCTGAACTACAAAGTGAGACTGTCTCAAAAAAAAAAATTAACACAGAAAATATGTGTGATAGATGCTCAAGTCCCTTATATAAAAGGGTAGTGTACTTGCATATAGCACATGCATATCCTCTAATATACTTTTTTCTCTAATGTACTTTAAATCATTTCTAGATTACTTACAATATCTAATGTACAATGTAAATGCTATATAAGTAGCTGTTATATGTATTGCTTAGGGAAAATGTCAAGATATAAAGTCCATCGTGTCCAGTGTAGATGTAAATTAAAAAATATTTTTGATCTGCTCTGGTTAAATCTGTGCATGTAGAAACTGCAGATATAATTACATAAACAATATGTTAACTATGTAGAGCACACATGACAAAAGACTGGAACATCTGATCTTCAGCCCCAAACACACACACTCATACACACACAAGTGGAATAGAAATAAAATTTTTCACAGTGGTTACCTCAAATTATGTTGCTTCAACAGGAAAAGAATAAGTTATCTGCAACTCCCTTGCTAGGTGTGATCTGGCATCAAAGGCTGTTTTAGGATCCAGCAATACTATATTTACTGCAAAAAGGAACCACCTCACTCTTTGTCTTACACTATTATATCTTGCCCTTAGTTGACTTCATTTTGATTAAAATTTGCAAGTTTTTTTCTTCACTCTTATTTTGGGGTGGGGATGAGGGTATGGGAGGCTGGAGATGGAATTCAGGACCTCTCACATTCTAGGCAAACCCTGTAACACTGAGCTACATCTCCAGATCCAAAATCAATCTCTCTCTCTCTCTCTCTCTCTCTCTCTCTCTCTCTCTCTCTCTCTCTCTCTCTCTCTCTCTCTCTCTCTCTCTCCCTCTCCCTCTCTCTTGTGACAAGGGGGTCTGACTATGTTGCCGAGTCTAGCTTGAACTTCTGGGCTTAGATAATCCCACCTCAGCCAATAGAGTAGCCGAACTACCAGTGTGCACCACTGCACCTGACTCAATTTATCAAGTCTTGTTTTACTTGATATTGTAGTTTACTTATCCTAGGGCCTCAGAGGAACAAGGATACTGAAATTAGGGAAGGGTGTTTCGCATTAATACTAATACTGAGAACTATGTGTTTAAAATATATGAGAAGGGCATTAAAGTCCCCTCTATGAATGTACTGGTATCTGTCTGTCCTTTTATGTCAAGTAGTTTTTCTCTTATGAAATTGGTATGTTGACATTCAGTGCATATGTATTTATAACTGTTATCTCTTCTTGGTAAATTGTTCCCTTTAACAACAATATATAGTGACCATCTTTATTTCTTCTGATCAGATAGGTCAGCAAGATAAAAATATCAACAGAGAAGTATCAGCACTGGAGCACACCATAGAACAAATGGATTTATCAGGTATCTACAGAGTTTTTCATCCAACAACAGCAAGATATACATTCTTCTAGTAGTTCATAGAACTTCCTCCAAAACAGAACAGGCCATGAAGCATATCTCAACAAACATAAAAAATTGAAATAATTTTCTGGATCCTATCAGATCATAACAGAATAGAACTAGAAATCAACACAAAAGAAACCATACTACACACACATAGAGACTGAATAATATATCCTTGAACGATCAATGAATTACAGAGGAAATCAGGTTGGAAATTTTAAAATTCCTAGAATAAAATGAGAATGTAATACAACATATAGTAATCTGTAGAACACATGAAATTAGTTCTAACAAGGATATTCATATCTGTGAGTGCCCTGCCCATATTAGCAAAACATGGTGATCCCAAATAACCTAATAATGTATCACAAGGTCCTATAAAAGAAAAATCAAAGGCCAAAAGGAGAAGGAAAGTAGAAGGAAAAATATTACAAACATTAGAATGGAAATCAATGAAAATGAGACTAAGACAACACAAAAGGATCAATGAAACAAAGGTTTAGTTCTTTGAAGAGATAAATAAGATTGATCAACCTTTAGCCAAACTTAACAAAACAAAGACTCATATGAATGGAATTAGGAGTGGAACGGGCAAAATTAATTATAACAGACAACAATGAAATTCACAGGAGTATAAGAAACTATTTTGAAAATATATATTCCAATAAATTAGACAATTTAGAAGAAATGGATAAATTCTAGACACATGACTTAACAAAATTGAACCAAGATGATATAAAAACTCTGAACAGACCAATAATAGGCAATGAAATAAATGCAAAAACCCTTCATGATAAAAACCTGGGCACAAATAAGTATAAAAAGACCTTACTTCAAACTGATGAAAGGTGTTTCTGACAAAATCTACAGCCAGTATCATACTAAATTGAAAAACTGAAAGCTTTCACTCTAAAACTAGGAACAAGACAAGAATATCCCCTTTCACCACTCCTCTTCATTATACAGAGTTCACCAAAAACTGCATACATACTTTAGAAAAAGAAAAATAATAAGATGTTTTTTTCAACAGATGGCGCTTACTCCCATATTGGGGACCCTACAAGATGTAGGGTCCAGAAAAACCACTATATTTCTGGCCCTTAAGGAAGAAATTACAAACGCATGTGCAACAATCTCAATGACCAAGGTTGCCCAAGGAGTAGTTTACCATATTAATAAATGGTCTGGAAGTTAGTGGCCACCATTTTGACCACCTCTTATGATTTTAGAGGCTAAGCATAACTTGAACTAATCCATGATGCTTCGATAAATTTAGTATTAAAATATTTATATGCTTTTCTTGAAATGTGTATACATTTTTTGTGAACTCTATAGTACTTGAAAGTTTAGTGAAATCAGGCAAGAGAAAGAAATAAAAAGCAAGGAACAAGTCAAACTAACTTTATTTGTAGATAACATGACCATTTACATAGAAGACTCCCCCCAAATTCCACCAGCAGACTTTTAGAGCTAATAAATTCAGCAAAATGACAATAAACAGAATCAATACATAAAAATCAATAGTGTCCCTATACACCAATAATGAACTCACAGTGAAAGAAATTAGGAAAATAATCTTATTCACAATAGTTTAAAAAATACCTGGAAATCAACCTAGGGAGGTGAAAGGTCTCTAGGATAGAAACTACAGTAGTCTGAAAAGGTTGATGAGGACATCAGAAAATAGAAAGACAGCTTTTGTTCTTAGGCAGAATCAATACCCTCAAAACTTCCATGTAATGCAATTCCTATCAAAATACCAACAACAACCGGGTGTGGCGGCTCACGCCTGTAATCCCAGCACTCAGGAGGCAGAGGCAGGAGGGTTGCTGAGTTTGAGGCTTGCCTGGGCTACATAGTGAGCTCAGAGCCAGCCTGAACTACAAAAATCTCAGGCTGGGGATTTAGCTCAGTGGTTCCAGCATCTGCCTTGTATGTGCAAAATCCCAAGTTCATGCCTCGGTAACCACATAGAACAATACTGGGTATGGTGACTCACACCTAACAGCAATCAGTACCATACACCACAATGCTGGGCATGGTGGCTATGCCTGTAATCCTAGCACTTAGGAGGCAGAGGCAGGAGGACTGTTGTGAGTTCAAGGCTTGCCTGAGCTACATAGTGAGCTCAGGACCAGCCTGACAGCCTGAACTACAAAAGCAAGACCCTGTATCACAAAAAAAAAAAAAAAAAAGGGCTGGGGATTTAGCCCAGTGGTTCCAGCATCTGCCTTGTATGTACAAGATCCTGAGTTCAGTCCCCAGTAACCACATACCACAAGGCCAGGTATGGTAACTCACTCCCACCAGCAATCAGTACCACATGCCACAATGCTAGGCATGATGGCTCATGCTTGTAATCCCAGCATTCGGGAGGCAGAGGCAGGAGGATTGCTGAGTTTGAGGCTTGCCTGGGATACATAGTGAGCTCAGGGCCAACCTGACCTACAAAGCAAGACCCTGTCTCAAAAAAAAATTTAGAAAAGAAAAATATCTTAAAATTTATATGGAATCAGAAGAGATGCAGAATAGCCAAAGCAATCTTAGGCAAAAGGAACAAAGTAGAAGGCATAACAATCCTAGATTCCAAGTTATAGTACAAAGCTGTAGTAACACTATAAAAACAGCATAGTACTGCCACAAAATATGTAGACCAATGAAATAGGACAGAAGTCAGAAAAAATTCCATATACTTTTAGATATCTGATCTTTGACAAAGGTGTCAAAAGCATATGGTGGAGAAATGATAGCCTCTTTTTCTTTTTTTTTTTTTTTTGAGACAGGGTCTCGCTTTGTAGTTCAGGCTGGCCCTGAGCTCACTATGTAGCCCAGGCAAACCTCGAACTCACAGCAATCCTCCTGCCTCTGCTTCCCGAATGCTGGGATTACAGACATGAGGCACCATGCCCAGCATAGCCTCTTTTACAAATGGTGTTGGAAAACTGGTTATCTATATGCAAAAGAATGACTCAAAAGCCACAGCTTTCACCCTGTTATAACCTGATCAAAATGAATCGAAGGTCTAGATGTAAAAGTAAAAATGCTTAAAAAATGCTGTCATAGGGCCGGAGGGTTAGCTCAGTGGTTCCGGCGCCTGCCTCGCAAGCACAAGGTCCTGAGTTCGATCCCTGGTAACCACATATAATGCTGGGCGTGGGTGGAGACTCACGCCCACCAACAATCAACACCGCATACCACAATACCGGGCGTGGTGGCTCACGCTTGTAATCCCAGCACTCGGGAGGCAGAGACAGGAGGATTGCTGAGTTTGCGGCGGCTTGCCTGGGTACCATAGTGAGCTCAGGGCCAACATGAACTACAAAGTGAGACTGTCTCAAAAAAAAAAATGCTGTCATAGCTGAAAAATAACATGAGGGAAACGCTTGACTCCATAGGAACAGAAAAGGACTTCCTAAACAGAACCCTAACAGCCCAAGAAATATTATCAAGAATCAACAAATTGGATTATATTTAAAAGTGTTTGTGAAGTAAAGGAAACAGAGTGAAGAGACAACATACAGAGTATGAAGGAAGTTTTATCAGTTACAGTTACTCTTCTGATAGAGGACTAATATCTAGCAAATATAAAGAACTCAAAAATTAGACCCTCTCCCAGATAACTGTCCAATTAAAAAAATGGACAAAATGTGGCTGGGCATGGTGGCAAATACTTGTAATCCCAGCACTCAAGAGGCTAAGGAAAAGGATCTCCATGAGTTTGAGGGCAGCCTGGTCTCAATAGTGAGTTTAAGGCCAGCCTTAACTACACAGTGAGACCCTATCTCAAAAAAAAAAAAAAAAAAAGACATGAAATGAACAGACCCTTCTCCAAAAAAGAAGTTCAAATGGACAAGTACTGTACATTAAAAACTGTTCAGCATCATTAGGCATTAGCAAAATTAGAGAAATACAACTCTGAGACTCCGCCTTATTCTAGTCAAAAGAGTAACGCAGAAAACAAACAGCAAAAAATGCTGGCAAAATGCAGGCAAAGAGAAAGTTTTCTATACTGTTCATGGGAATGTGAACTAACACAATTGAGATGGAAATGAAGATTCCTCAAAAAAGTAAAAATGCCCAGCGTGGTGGCTCATGCCTGTAATCCCAGCACTCGGGAGGCAGAGACAGGAGGATTGCTGAGTTCCAGGCTTGCCTGGGCTACATAGTAAGCTCAGGACCAGCCTGAAATACAAAGTGAGACCCTGTCCCCCCCAAAAAAAAAACAAAACAAAAAAACCCACAAAAAACAAAAACTAAAAATAGAAACTCCATTTGAACCAGCTTTTCCTCTTTTGGTTACATTTCCAAAATAATCAGTCATCATACTATAGTGATACATGCATACCCATGTTTATAGCAGTGCAATTTACAACACTTAACCTACGGAAGCCTCTTAGATGCCTATCCACAGACAAATGGATAAAGAAAACAAATATATATATATATATATATGTAAATGACTATATACATAAATTTTACTCAGCTATAAATAACAAATTCATATCATTTGTAGAAAAATGGATGGGTGTTGGGAACATAATATTAAGCAAATAAAGTTAGATGCTGGTGGATAAGTATCAAATGATCTCTCTTATATGAGAAACATCAACTATGAATAAACAGTAAAGTAACGGAGAAATGATAAGAAATTGGGAGGCAGACTTTTTGGAGATGAGAAAGGAGATTTGGGGAGGAGGGAAGATGAGGGAAGATGAAGGGAAAAGGCGATAACAATGTTTAAGATATTATACATGTGAATAATTTCCCCCAAACATGTGTAAATATATCATAAACATATGAGTAATAGTAGAAATATATGCAAGAAATTATGCTGATTTACATGGATTTTTTTACTTAATATCCTCACAAGTAAGGAAACTGAGACTAAAAAGATTAAGTAACTTGCCCAAGATCATGCAAAGAAGATAATGAAGCCAGGATCCAAATTCAGGTAGACCTGGCTTCAGAGCCTACCTACCTTTCATACTACTACATTCTAGTGGCTTTAGTTACACAGTAGATTAATTTTTTCCTTAAGGTTTTCTATATTTACCCTTAATGCTCAATGCATATAACTCAAGGGAAGGATGTCCTTTTACTCACAATCAGGGACACCAGAATAAGTCCCCTGTAAAGTGTGTGTGTGCATGTCTCTGTTGTATGGGGACAGAACTCAGGGTCTTGAGCATGCTGGGCAAGTGCTCCACTACTGAGCTGCGTCCCCAGCCCTCTATAGTACGTAAGAGTCAGGATCCTTATCATGGTCAACAGACCATGGTTTACCTGACTTGTACAATATTCATCTTTTCTCTCCATTCTCATCCCTTAATGTAGGGACAGTGAAGCAGGTAACTCTTGGTTTTATTAGTAGACATAAAATTTAGGCTAGAATAAGTTAAACACTTACCTATAGAACTTATTCTTCTTTCCAGTTCCAGGAAAAAATTCCTAAAGTATAGCTATAAGCTCATGAAAGTAAGAATTTAAATGAGTGTGGATGAAATCACCTTGAGTTCTTGAAGTTGATCTGGTTCATAAAGCTGGGTAGACACTGCCTGTGCAAGGAAGGTGTCCAGCTCATGGCGATGCAGGATACGGCCACCAGGCCACTGAACCATATACCTAGAAAGTAAAAGTATTATTAGGCCACAAAATCTTACGTGTTCATGTCACAAAAACTTACTAAGAATCTATCATGGGACAGACTCAAGGCTAGGTTCCAGCTAATTCCAACAGAATGAAGTAAAAGAATCTGCCTTGGACCAGGGATTTAGCTCAGTGGTTCTGGTGTCTGTCTTGCAAGTGCAAGGTCCTGAGTTTGATTCCCAGTAACCACATATTACAAAACCTCTGCAACGTGGGAACTAGCAGGAAGAATCAGCAACTCGGATCTCATATTATTAAAAAGCTTCTGGGGCCAGAGATTTAGTTCAGTGGTTCCAGCGCCTGCCTTGCAAACGCAAGGTCCTGAGTTCGATCCTGGTAACCACATACAATGCTGGGCGTGGTGACTCATGCCCACCAGCCGTCAATACCACATACCACAATGCCGGGTGTGGTGGCTCACACCTGTAATCCCAGCACTCAGGAGGCAGAGGCAGGAGGATTGCTGAGTTTGAGGCTTGCCTGGCTCCACAGTGAGCTCAGGGCCAGCCTGAACTACAAAGTGAGACCCTGTCTCAAAAAAAAAAAAAAAAAAGCTTCTGCACAGCAAGATAAACTACCAGCAAAGCTAAAAGAAAACCTACAATATGGAAAAAAATTTTACCAGCTGCTCCCTAGATGAAGGACCACTATCTAGAGTATATAAATAACTTTAAAAAATCAGCCCCCCCCAATTTAAAGACCAATTTCAAAAATAGGCATCTGAAGGGCCGGAGGGTTAGCTCAGTGGTTCCGGCGCCTGCCTTGCAAGCATAAGGACCTGAGTTCGATCCCCGGTTACCA
>PVIC010044748.1:0-14904 GCA_004025085.1 Thryonomys swinderianus
AAAAAAAAAAAAAAAAAAAGATTGGTGTCCTAGAAGGTGACCTTGAGACAAGGATTTATGTGGATGTGACTTATTAGAAAGTACTCCCAGAAATAGCCTATGGGACCTGGAAGGTGGTCAAGCCAAGGAAGCCAACCAAGCAAAGCCCCAGAGATGGGATCTTTGCTTGGTGTGTTCCACTGAATCCTTCCAGAAACAGTGTAGATCCCTGGGCCTCTCAGCACAGTCCTGAACCAGCAGCATCATCAGTCATCCACCCAGCCCGACTCAGTCTGAATCTGCATTAGTCAAGATCCCCAGGCCTAATTCTAATCATCTAAATCACACCTCAGAGTTGTCACCCTGAGCCCTGGAGCGCTACACACCCAGCACCTGTCATTTACTGGTTCAGGCTGCTCCCTCCGGGCATGTAAAGTCTAGGTGCTTCGGGCTCCCCAGGTGGTGAACACAGACCCCGGCAGGCAGAGGACAGCCCTCCAACTGAGCGCTGCAGGTGAAAATGTAGCAGATCTCGAGTCAAGGGCAGGAGATGCCAAAGGCTCCAGAGCAAGAGGAGAGTACTAGCAACTCAACCCGGCAACCCAACCTGGGCTGACTCACATCCGTCTCCTATGGCTATGGCTCTGAATCTGCGGAGCAAATCTCCTGGGCAGTGAGAAGAGAGAGTGTGATGAGGCTAAGGAAAAGCAACCTGCTGCGAACTAAGTCCCTACACTCCAGATTCAGCCCGGGGAAAGTTGGATTATTCTGGGCACTTATGAGGTACTGTTGAAGAGTTCAAGTAGACCTAAGTAGGGTGTTCCCTTCTTAAAAAGAAAAACAGATAAAATGTCTTTGTAAGTAGAAAATTAACACATAAATGATTCCGTTAAAGGACTCTCAAGTGTGTTACTTTTATAAAGTAGGTTAAACATGTCCCTGAGATCCAGGGTGGACTTGGCAGTCACTCAGTAAGCATTTGTCCTCCAGACCATGGGACTAAGCAGTCCTTCTTGAGCCAATGTAACTCAGGAAAATTAAAAATATATATGGACACATAAATGTTTTCCTCTTTTGATCCAAATAGTTATATTGAATCCCATGGCAAAACCCAAAAGAGTGTGTTTTCTTAAAATGATCCATCTACTTTTTTTTTTTTTTTTTTTTTTTTTGAGACAGGGTCTCGCTTTGTAGTTCAGGCTGGCTCTGAGCTCACTATGTAGCCCAGGCAAACCTCGAACTCAGCAATCCTCCTGTCTCTGCCTCCCGAGTGCTGGGATTACGGTGTGAGCCACCACGCCTGGCACTGTGGTATGTGGTATTGATGGCTGGTGGACGTGAGTCACCAAGCCCAGCATTGTATGTGGCCACTGGGATCAAACTCAGGACCTTGCGAGTGCCCTTGCGAGGCAGGTGGTGGAGCCACTGAGCTAAATTTCCAGCCCTCCATCTACTTTCTTATCTAGGGCGTCAATTAGCAAATCTGGTACTGCTTAATACCCTGTAAATGATGGATAGCTGAACTCTTATAAGAAATCACATTCTAGGGGCTGCTTGCCACGTTTTTTTCTCCTGAGATGAATCTCAGGCTGTGTCATGGAGCTAAACAAGCAAGAATTTGCTGTAGAATGAAGAAGTCAACTTCCACCAGATTGTAATTGATTCACAGAAGCTCTGAGTCCATGGGGGCCTAAAGTCTAGAAGTGAAGGCTCCAACAGCAGCTACGCCTCTGCTTCCTGCCCTGCAACAGACCCCAGGAGAAGCAGACGGTCCTTACTGGATGTTATCATTCATAGCAAACTGAACCCCAACTTCTTGCCCACATTTATAATTCCATCCTTCATAAATATGCCCAAGTACTTTTTAAATTGATGCATATAATTTGTATGTGCTTATGGAATACAGTATGAGACTTACATGCATATTATACACAATATATAAAGATCAATTCAGTGTAACTAGCATGCCCATCTCTTCAAACATTTGTCATTTCAAAGTCCAAACACTTATTTTTTAGGTCCATGGATTAATGTGTTTCCTCTTACCAAGAGAAAAGGAGCAAGAAAGGAAAGAAGGGAGTGGGAGGGGAGGGAAGGAGAATGAAAAAGAACTATCTTTCACAGTATAGTGAAAAACTAAAAACAGCTTCTTAGTAAGATCAGTGTAGTGAATCCTGGATTTCAATGCCACAGTGTCACCTTCTACTAAGTAATAAGGTGGACCTGATTAATTGGATTCTCACACAGGCACTCAGCACAATTCTAGCCAATGATATATGAAGAGAAATTTGCTTCAAGATTCTGGGGAAGCTTTGTGAAGTCAGTTTCCCTTCCTGCGGACCTGAATAAATAAATTATCTTAGTTACTTTCTTGTCACTGACACACAATACCCAGTACCCACCATGGTAAGGAAGAAAGATTTATCTTGGCTCACAGTTTGCAGAGATTTCCATCCATAGGCAGCAAGCTCTAAGGGGGACAGCATGGAAGGAGACTGTCACAAAGCAGAAACGACGCAAGGCACGGCAGCATGAAACAGAGAGCAATCGAGCAAGAAGGAAGGGAGATACTGCTACCCTTCCAGGCCACACTCCCAGTGACCCACTTCCTCCAACCTGGCTCTACTTCCTATTTAGCTATAAATTCATCCGTGGACTAACCCACTAATGAGTATTATGCACCCATGATCCAGTCACCTCCCAAAAGCTTCACCTAGGAACGCATGTGGTTTAGGGAGAGGGACATCTAGCTATAAATCGTAACAGAAAATGATCACACTGATTGTAATAGTCAGCTTTCCCTTACTGGGACAAAATGCCCGACTAAACAATTTAAGAGAGGAGGTTATGGTGGCTCACAGTTTCAAAGATTTTGATCCTAGTAGGCTGGCTGTGACACAGAAACGCCTTGGCGGAAGAGCATGGCAGAGGAAGCAGAGTGTATGGGAAGAGCCAATGAGGAAGCGACTGGGGACTAGATATAGTACCCAAGGTCACACTCCCAAGACACACCCAAATGTATCCAGTAGTGTGTTTCACTAGTCTCCTCTCATCTCTAAAACCAATCAAGTGGACAACTGAAATGAACCATCCCACGAATTGCAAGGGACTCCCCACAGTCACATGGGGAACTGACCTTAGGAGAAGCCAGCTTAGTACACGGCAGAGTAGAGACAGTCATTGGTCATACTGCCCACCTGTTGGCCCTTCTCCTCTGCTCCTGCACCTTCCTATTGTTGCCCTCCCTTCTTCTTTTAACATTGTCATGGCTTTGCTGAAGTATGATCACCATGCAGTAATACACACATGAAGAATTCAATCTGAGGAGTCTTAATACATACAGACATGTAACGTCAATCATCACAAAGAAATAAACATTTCCATCAGCCTACCTATCTCTTGGCCTACAGAACCACTTTTGTAGTTTCTGTCACAGTGGATTAGGTTGCATTTTCTACAACTCACAAATAGAAATATACAGTAGGATCCCTTTTATTTTAATCTGGGCATAATTTTTAGACGTGCTCAGATTGTTTTGTGTATTGATAGTTTCTTCCTTTCTATTACAAGTAATATTTCTATTTCATAGATAACTTTTTTTATAGATAACTTTTTTGAACAACTCTATTTTAGTCTGTTGATGGGTATGTGTGTTGTTTCCAGGGAAGGACTATACAAATAATGCTGCTCATGAGCACTTGTGTGTGTCTTTGCGTAAACTTATGCTTTATTTCTTTTGGGTAAATACCTAGGGGCAGAAGAGGTAGAGCCTTCTGTGGGATGCTTTCCTTGGAAAGAAATCACCAAACTGTTTCACAAAGTGACTATTCCTTTTTATATCGCTAGTGGCAGGTGTGAAAGTTTTAGCTACTGTCCCTCTTTTTTAATACTTGGGGTGGCCAGATTTTTAAATTTTCGCTTTATAAAGGTTCTGTACTTTGGTGATATTTGACTGTGGATTTGCATTTCCTTCAGGATTCCTGAAGTTATTTGTGTAAGTCAGTTTCTGGATTTTCTCTCCTGTTGATCCATATGTCTAATTTGTACAAATCCCACCTCATCTTCATTTTTTTTGCCTTATACTGAGTTTTTTTCTGTTATTTTTCTTATTGTGATATAGGTATATTTTATATACACTTCATGATCCCAGTCAACATTGAGACTTTGTACCAGTATATGTTCTTAATCAGTAGTGTAAGTCCTTCAACATTGTTCTTTATAAAATTGTTTTGAACAGTTCAGGCCTTTCACATATACATATAATTTTTAAAATTAGCTTCTCAGGTTCTATTTCTTTAAAATTCTATTGGTCTTTTCATTGTGACTCATCACTTCTTTCAGATTTGGCATCTTAATACTACTGAATTTCCCTAGCCATAGCATGGCATATCCCTGTATTTATGTCAGTCTTTTTTAATTTTCCTCAGTAATGTTTTATAGTTTTCAGAATACAACTCTTCTTCATATTTTATCATAATGTATCCCTAAGTTCTCCATATTTTAATTCTATTATAAGTGGCATTATTTTCTAAATTTTAATTTCTAATTAACAGTAGCTAGTATATTGGAATAAGTGAATTTTGTGTATTAATCATGCACCATACAGTCTTGCTAAATACATTTATTAGTCCTTCAGGCTTTTTTATAAATTCCCTAGGATTGCCTATGTCAATGATTCTTTTATGTGAACATAGTCAATTTTTCCTCCTCCTTTCCATTCTGTAAGCCTTCTGTTTAGTTTTCCTGTCTTACTCAACTAGCTATATTCTTCGCTACAATGTTTTATCAAAATGCTGAAACCAAACACTGTTCTCTTTGGTCTTAGAGAAGAATCTAACTTTTTGCCATGGTTTGAATATAGTGTTCCCCTCAAAATCACACTCAAGGTTTTGTGCTAAAGGTATTAGGAGAGAATAACATAATCTTAATATGTTGTTTAGAGAGTGGGTTTAGGGAAGTGATTAAATTAGGTCCCCCTGGCTTTATAGAGGAAGGGACAGGGACTGTGTGGATCAGTGCACAGAATGTGCATGATCCTGTGTTCAATCCCAAGAGAAAGAAAAAGGGGGGAAAAGAGAAAGAAAGAAAAAAGGAGGAAAAAGAAGAGAGAGAGGGGGCCAGAGATTTAGCTCAGTGGTTCCAGCGCCTGCCTCACAAGCGCAAGGTCCTGAGTTTGATCCCCAGTAACCACATACAGTGCTGGGCATGGTGACTCACGCCCACCAGCAATCAATACCACATACCACAGTGCCGGGTGTGGTGCCTCATGCTTGTAATCCCAGCACGTGGGAGGCAGAGACAGGAGGATTGCTGAGGCTTGCCTGGGCTACATAGTGAGCTCAGGGTCAGCCTGAACTACAAAGCGAGACCCTGTCTCAAAAAGAGAGAGAGAGAGAGAGAGAGAGAGAGAGAGAGAGAGAGAGAGAGAGAGAGAGAGAGAGCAGGAGGGGGAGGAGGAAAACAATAAAGAAAATAATAAAAGAAAAATAGGAAAGAGGCAGGCCAAGCATACAGAGATCCACCTATGCTCCCATGCTACAATGTTTTATCAAAATGCTGAAACCAGACACTGTTCTCTTTGGTCTTAGAGAAGAATCTAACTTTTTGCCATGGTTTGAATATAGTGTTCCCCTCAAAACTCACACTCAAGGTTTTGTGCTAAAGGTTTTGTGCTTGATGTGACATAGCCCAGAGGGCTGGCACCAAAGCCTGCACCATACTGTTCTTACCTTGTACCTCCAGAACTGTGTGTCAAAACAAACCACTTTCATTCATAAAGTAGCCTGCTTCAGATATTTTATTATAGTAATTAAAGTCTGTTCCTCACTGTTCAATATGATCTTAATTACTTTTCTCTAAAAATACCTGAGATCCAAAATTAAAGGAAGAAAAGTTTAGCTCACAGTTTGTAGAAGTTTCCGCCCGTGATGAGCTGGTTCCAAGGCAGGGTGGCATATGGCAGAGGGGCAACAGTTCATGGGGGTGAAAGACAGCAAAAGCAACAGGGGAACTTAATGGTGTCTTTTGTGGAGGTTTCTGTCCACATCAGTTGGCTCCAAGGCAGAGTTGCACAGCAGAGAGGCACTGCAGAGGAGAAGCAGTTCATGATGCTCACACAGTAGGTTAAGAAACAAGGGAACTTAACAGCATCTTTGTGCCTCTTTTATCTTTCTGAGACTATTTAGTGTAGGCAGCACTCACACCTTAATCCTAGTGCTGTACAGCCCAGCCTCACCATGAGTCAATTACTCTAGATCCAGCCACCTCTGAAAAAGCCCCACCTAAGATCACATGAGGCTTTCACGGAACATCTAGACAACAAGCCATAACAAGCAGTTAGTCATCAATGTGATTACCGACTTTCAATGTTCATATTCTGTACCTTACTGAGAGAGGGTTGTTAATGTTCCAAACTATAATTGTGTATTAATCTGTTTCTTCTCTCAGTTCTGTTTGTATTTTATGTATTTAAAGCAGTGCTGTTAGGATGATGAACACCTTTTCATTATATCCTTCATAAGAATTGACCCCTTTAGCACGATGAGATTAAACTCTTTATTCCTGGTAATAGTCTTTGCTCAGAAATCTACTTTGTCTGACATTTGTAAAGACACTCCTGTTTCCTTTTGATTGATGTTAGCCAGTTTACCTTTTTATATGCTTCGCCGTTTATCTTTTTGTTTAGAGTTGTGATTGTGTGTGTGTGTGTGTGTGTGTGTGTGGACAGAATATAGCCGAGTCTTGCACTTTTCATACAACCTAAAAATCTCTGACTTTAATTTCGAGGATATTAAAACGATTTGTATTCAATAAGATTGTTGATATACTTGAGTTTAAATCCTCCAGTTCATTTGATTTCTGTTTGCCCCATCTGACCTTTTTTCTCTTTTCCAATTACTTTCCCTACCGTTTTCATTTGTGTTAGTTGAATTTTATTTTTTGAGTCTACTTTATCTCATTGGTTTCTTAGCACTATTGCTTTGTTTTCTGTTTTTAGTGGATGCTTTAGAGCAGCTCTTTTCTCCAGTGCTAAGAACTGAACCCAGGGCTTCACATGTGCTAGGCAAGTGCTCTTTCACAGAGCTCTGCCTCCAGCCCTCTAGCAGGGGTTCTCAACCTGGGCTAGATAATTCTTTGTTACAGGAAACTGTCCTGTGCACTGCAGGATATTTAAAAGCAGCCCTAGTCTCTACCCACTAAATGGCAGTAGCACCACTCCCCCTTCTAGGGGGTACCCTAGAATGGCAGACGTAGAGATTATACCACAAATCTTCAATTTATCATGGTATATGCAAGCAGCTGCTCCACCACTTGGCATATAGTATAAGAAATTGACACAGTCCATTTCTATCTTGCCTACTCTACCTTATTGTTTTGCCTTATTATTATTTTTGAGATTTGATGATCTACCACTGAGCTGTACCCCTAGCACTCTACTGCTTTTAGGTTTTCTGTGTGTGTGTATTTTTGTTTTTTGTGTGAGGATCAAACTCAGAATTTTACACTTGCCAGGCAGGAGCAGAACCACTGAGCTACATCCTGGTACTTTTCTGGTATTTTGTCCTGCATTTCACTTTTACCTATTCTGTAGGCCCACATGTATTATTTTCTTACTTCATGAAAAAAAAACTTTAAAATATTTACACTTACATAATCTTTACATAAATTCAGTTCCTTCTGATATCAATGTGTTTTTCCCTTAAAGATTTAGTTTAACGTCTTGGGTGGTAGCTGTCTTGTAATGATGAATTCTGTCATCTGTAGGTTTCAAAAAACCCTTGCTTTACCTCCACTTCTGAAACATATTTTCAGTTATAGAACCCTAGGTTAACAGTTACTTGTTTTCCATTCTTCAAAGGTATGACTCTGTCCTCTTGCACTCTGTGACACCTGCTTTCATGTTTACCTTTGTTCCTCTGTTTGCAGTGTCCTTTTCTCTGACTTTGATACTTTCTCTTTTCTCACTGGTGTTTAGCAATTTAATTTTATGTGCTTCAGCATAGTTTTCTACATGTTTCTTATGTTTGAAGTTCATTGATTTTTTTATCTATAGGTTAATAATTCTCATGAAATTTTGGGAAAGCACTATCACTACTTCTACAAGATTTTCCCCTCCCTTCTGTGGCTGCAGTTATATGAATATTTGGTCATTTGATATTTTTATAGAGCTCAGTGATACTCATTACTTTATTTTGACCTTTTTTTCTGTGCTTCTATTGCTGTCTTCAAAGTCACTGATCCTTCTGCTGCATTGTCTAAGCTGCTGTTAATTCCACCTACTACTTTTCATCTAAGAAACTTTTCATCTCCAAAATATTGCTTTGAGTCTCCTTTATGTTTTCTATGATGTTCTTTGTCACACTGACATTTCCTCCACCTTCTCAAATAAATAAGCTGCTTTAATAGTCTTGTCTACCCATCAGATTCTGTTTTCTTAGATCTGTTTCTGTTGGTTAATTTTCCTCCTTATTACGGGTCAGAGTCCTCTTTTTCCTCTGCAACCTTGGTAATTTTCCATTGAATGTGAGGCATTCTGAATTTTCTGAATACAGTTAAATGACTTACAAACAGTTTGGATGTTTTCAAAAATCAAATTACATTTTGCAGACTGAACTCAGCCCACTTTTTGCACTTCAGAGGAGGTGTTGATGGAACAGTGCAGCCACACCCATTCACTTATATATTCCCAGCTTCTACTTTCATATTACAACTGTGTGCCTAAACACTTGATACAGAGCCCATACGACACCCAAACCCTAAAATATTTACCACCTGGTCCTTTGCAGGAAATGTTTGCAATCCCTGCTTTAGATACTTGGTGTTAAATTATATTAGGCAGGTGCAGGTCAGCTGAGGCCTGTGGGCAACTTGTTTCCACAACAGAAACAATACCCTCTGGCTGGTAGAAACCATGTTCCCAGCCTTGTGAGATCTCAGGATGGTTCTGCCTGGGCTGGTCCTTTCCTTCTCCCTCAGCAGTTTGCTCACACACAGGTCTGATCAGTGAAGAGACCCTCAGGAGCACCCTCTTTGCAGCCCTTTCTTTTTAGCTTCTCCACCTTGTGAACTCTGGCCCTTCGGCTGTCCTGCATTCGCAGAGCTATCACCTCCATCCAGAGCTGGATAAGGTTCTCCCTCCTCCATAGCCTAGAAATGCTCCTGCCTGTAAGGTGTTGGGCAGGGCTCACCTTATTTGCTGTCTTTCTCTTACAAAAGGTACTGTGCATGTCCAGTGTTTGAAAACTGTCCTAGGCTGCTTATATGAGTTGAGACAGTCTCAGAAATGAGCCAGTCTGAGCTGGGTTCTCTCTGACATACATCCAGAGAATTCTCAGCTGAGATAGTCACCCTCCAGAGGATGGCAGGCTGGCTTTGTGGAGACACCTGCTCCACTCTGAACAAACAAGCCAAGCCCAATCAAAGACTAAAAGTCAGTGTGCTGCTCCGCGAAGGGAATCTTTCAAAACAGCAGTGGAGTGAAATTCCACAAATACCAATGGGCAGCATTATAGACCAGGAAAGACACGGCACAGTCCATCTGATCTCCACACAAGTGTTTGTTATTATTTATGTTTTGCTTTCACAAGAGACTCCAGAGAAGGTGCTCAGGCACTAGAACTGAGTAAATCTCCGACGCAAATTCCTCTCTCTAAGCACAGATAGACTCTAAGGAGTGATAGACGTTGATTACTCCTGTGATAGTGAGGGGAGGTTTTAGATCAGATGACCAATGTCTAAGGAGGTTAGTACATTTGCTTATATGAAGCAGGTGCTACAATCCCTAGAAATCTACACTGCCTGCTGAGACCAAAAAGCTCTGGAAGGGTAGCCAGTAAGCCAGTAAGCCAATAAACTCCGTTTGAAATAGACCTGCCTTTCCTTGTCCTGAACTGATGAATTGGAGCAAACCCAGCAGAGCTGCAGGTCACAGTACCACCATTTAGGGATGGCTGGCCAGTCTGGAGCAGCACAGAAAGCCCAGGGCCTGGTGGAGGGAGACGTGCAGATGGCCAGCAAAGGATGGGAGCTGAGGGAAGGACCTCTGGAGGCATTTCAGGTTTTGGGTTCAAAAGGATCCGAGCCAACAACAGAGAACAGTAGTCAGAGGTCAGGAGGGAAAGCAAGTGTTTCCTTATTCACATTTGAGAAATCTATTGTGAAGGACACACGGGACCAGGAGTCTGCTATGTTCCGGGGCTGGCCACGTGTCAAGGAGAAAAATCTCATTTTAAATGCCTAGAACTGGAGGACTGGGTTCTTCCCTCCCTAGGTTTCAAGCAATGGCATTTTTAGGAAATTCCAATCACCTGTGACTTTGTCCATTCTCAGAATGTCCTCTCATAGGCAGTGAGCTCTCTTGATGGATGTTTTCCAGGTGGAGAGGTTTTATGATGGTTATGTGGGAGGAGATGTTCTCCGCAGTGAGCACGGTGGTTAATGAGGTATTGAGCTTGAAACAGGACACCTTGATTCTGCTTTTAAACCATCTGGGTCACTAGATAGCCAGGTGGCACGGGGCAAGGCACTTTAACTTCCAAAAGCATTAGTTCCTCCTCTGTGAAGCGAAGGAGTTAGGCTAGAGGGCTCGGTTGTAATAACAGACTCCTTCAGCTACTTAATGCACGAGTTGCCATACTAGACATACCACATACAATGCTCAACTCCTCAAAGTAGGCCCATAACGAAAACACTACCACCATCTTAACTTGCCAGGGATGTAACCCAGTGGCACCATGGCTGCCTGGCAAATGCAAGGTCCTAAGTTTGATCCTCACTACCAAAAAAAAAAAATCTTAATTTGTCTGGTGATAAATCTGAACCCCAGAAAGATTAAATGATGCACCTGGATTTGAACAGGACACAGGAAGAAAGTGGCAGGGCTGAGACTCTGACAGGTATCAACTCCAAAACTGTTCAGCTAATGAGTGGTCACTGTGCAAAAGATGAGGCAGCATATATCACTGGAATACAAACCTTGGCATATTTTATAAACACAGGAAAATTGGGTGTGTAGGTAAAACTCTGTTTCTGCTGTAACCAGAGCCTGGGAGAGAACCACTGATGAAAGATACAAGAGTTGTATGTGGATACAATTGGGGCATTTTAATTTGAGCTCTATTCATTCACAATTCGATAGTAAGTCAGATACAATGTCTATGGTCTTTTAGAATAAGTAGTCTGAAATAATCTCCACTACTGAGAACTTTGGGGTTATCTGCAGATAAGGTAAGTCCATTTAAAATCAGTATCCTTTTTCTCAATAACTATAAGGCCCTCATTAAGCATTCCTTTCATGCATCAGTACTCCTGATTCCAGCAATTAATTGCTGTAATGTTAAAGGTCTTTCATGTTTATGGTACACGCTTACGTTCTGCAGACTTATTATGAATTGTAATTTTTTCATTAACTCCTTTCATATTCATTATTTGCACTCTATTCTATCTTCGTTGACAATTTATATAACATTTGAAAGTAATAAAACTGTTTTTCATTAAAGTCACTCATGATTTCAACTTTTCACTAAAGTTAATAAAAAAGTGTTTTTGCAAAGGTGGGGTGGGAAGGGGGATAAAGATGAGTTTCCCTTGGAAAATTCACTGTACAGAGTGGAGATTCCACTTTGGAGGAGAAGTCTTTGCTTCGCTTCTTAATAGCTGTGTGGCCAGGGGCACATCAATTTCACCTCCCTGCACCTCGTTTTTCTTATCTGTGCAATGGGGATGGAAAGAATAAGAGACACGTGGTGCAAACAAACATTATGAACTGTTGGAATGAAAGAGCTGAAGAAGCAATGAAAATTCCCCGGGACTTTGAGGGATCGAATAGGGAATATTACTCTTCTTTAAGAAAAAATCAACAGAAAACTGTCACATTAATAAGGAATTTGCTAGTGACAGGATAAGTTGGGAAGGAAATGGATTTATTATATCTACACTGGTAGCCTGTCTCTACCCTTCATTCACACTGTGAAGAGTAAAGAGTCTGCAACACCCCCCACTTAAGTACAATAGCTTGGTGGGGAGGTGACAGGGATCTCAAGGAGATAATTTCAAAATTGTCTCTGTTTCCTCCATTTCTGTCTATATTGAGATTGTCTTGTCCATCACCATAAAGAGAGAGGCTTCTTGAATCTCAAATATGTACCCAACATAGGCAAGGAAGAGAGGGAAGTACTAAAAAAGAACAAATTAAAATTATAATCAGCTAACTATATTCCCTCATAATTGAGATGCTGATTTTCTTGACAGTGGTTCAACCCAGTCTGGCACCTCTTGCCAACTGGAGCTGGAAAAAATTTCAGGCCATGAAAGAGTAATAATAATAACAACAACAACAACAACAAATGACATGTAGCAGAGCTCCAAATTCACAAAGGACTTGCCTTTTATGATCGTCTTGGGTTCTTTATACAAAGCCTCAAGATAAGCGAGAGCCAGTGGCCATGCCAGCTCTGCAGGTACCCAGGTCAAAGATCTTGGCATCAACTTTGGTTCTTATTCCTTCAAAGCCCATGTGACCCCTGCCAGCAAATTCCGTTCCTATACAACCTACGCTGACCACTTAGCAGCCTCCCTCCTCCGGGCTATCAGCGATCCATGACCTTCAAACTGCCTCCCTGTCCATGCACGCCAGTAGTCAGTTCTAAACCCAGCAGTCACAATTCGGTCCTTGGACAATGTGAAGCAGACACTGTGGTCTCTCAGCTCCAAACCCTGCCCATCTCGTGTGGTTTTGACATTAGAGTAACTAGACGTTTCTACAGACCAGCAGTTGCCACATGCCTCGCACACTCTTTATCAGACTCACAGAGTTCCTTTCCTGGCCTTCCTTGACCACACGTAGAACTTCCTGTTTTATTTTTCCCACTGCTGTGCTTTATACAGACTCCATAAATATTGGCCTAATGAAGCAATTTTTTTCTCCTTAGAACAAGTGTCACTATTTTGCTCAAGCTGATCTTGAACTCTAGACTCAAGTGATCATCCCAGTACAGCCTCCTAATGGGCCAATTTTTAAAGATAAACTCTGGAAATGGATCGTTATAGCTTGCATGCCAGATTTACTATGTACCAGGGGTGACTTTGATTGTCTTCTCACCTATAAAATAAGTATTTAAAAAGTGCCCAGCTCACAGATGCTTCCTCCATGGTATCTCCAAGTCCTTACCCTAGTACCTGTGATATGATCATATTGGGAAGTAGATGGAATGTGATTAAGTGGAGGATCTCACCATGAAATCATCTTGGATTTAGCAATCTGTAAGAGAGACGAAAGGGAGATTTAGCACTGGGAAGAAAGCTACAGAGGCACAGATTAGGATTGACCTAGTATCTGACCCAAAAAAATGTTAGAAGCCACAAGAAGTTGGAAGGCAAAAAGACAAACTCTAAAGATCCCTTACAGAAAGGAGGGTTTTGTTAATACTTTGCTTTCAGAAATAAGATCTCCAGAACTATAAGAGGTTACATTTCTGTTGGTTTAAGTTTGTTGTAATTTGTTATGAGGGTTGTTAAGTTGAATTATCTTATCTATAAGATAAGCTGTACTTTAAGTGGATCCCACCATGTTTACTATCAGCATTGTCTTATTTCATGGACAGTGAAACCAAAGGCTGGTGGATGGGTTACCTAACAACTCAGAGCAGCTAGGCAGTCAAAGATCAGAGCTCCATGTTGTTGCTCCAGGTCTTGCCAGATAACTGTTGGCCAACAATAATCTTAGTCTCCCCGAGCTTCTAATGTCTTGTGAATTGCCCACATGCTTTTCCTTAGAATAGCTTTTCCTTTCACCTCTGTCAACAAAAACTCCCCAAAGATTCCCTGAGCAGCTGAAGTGAATAGATAGTCCAGTGGGAACCAACACACCCTGTGGCCCTTCCATTTGCTACACAGACCAAAGGACTAAGTGTTAAATAGCCAGGCATGCTGGGAGGGCCTCCTCTTCCACACTGAACACAGTCAGGGCCAATCCCTTCATGACTCCAAACTCACAGGCTCTAGAAGTGGGAAAAAGGGGGCTGGTGGAGAGGCCAGATGATGAGGATGATGATCATGGTGGAAAGCAGAGTAAGGAGGGTCCTCAAAAGAAACCATTCCCTGCATTCACCACTCCAGCAAGGGATATGGGTGTCTCTCAATGCAGCACTGTTCTCAGAGCATGCTGGGAAATAAGGGACCTGAGTGAAGGAAAGAAGACAGCAGAAAATCAGGGAGCTCCTCCTGCCCCCAGATGCCTCCCGAGGCACCACCTGATGACTATGTCTCAGACCACAGTCATTCCCCTTCCTTTGATGCCTACAGTGGTCTTGGTCACTCACAGTAGGGCTAACAAACTACCTTCTGGAACCAATTGTATCTCATAAGAGACATGCACCTCATTAGGAAAACAAGCTACCTGCCAGAGAAGGTGGTTCTTTGCAGGGGCGGGTACAACGGCTTCCTATCTGACGGAGCGGTGGACAGGGAGTGGGGTCTGCTGGCCAGCAATGTAGAGTATAGGATGAGGAGCAGAAATCCAGCCACATCCCGAGAGCAAGGGAGCCCTTCTAAACCAGTGCTCGGGTGAGGTCAGAGGTGAAGAGGATCAGCATGACTGTAGCAAGAAGGGTGGGGCAGACCGACTGGGTGAGCCGGGGTGTTTGCACAGGGACAGAAAGACGGCGGGCGCCTCTGGGGAGGTGTTCATACAATCAACTCAGACTCTCATGGTCTGAACTTGGCCCACCTGGATTCAGTTAGCAGCGGTGCTGCTTTCTAGCTCTGTAACTGAGACAAAAATATCCTAACAAGTCTGCTTGGGTTTCAGGTTTGCAGAGAAAATTAAGTGAGTTCCTTCATGAATAGGACTTAGTTCTGGTAGGTAGCAATACTCAGTAAGTAGACAAATACATAGATACTATATTTATCAATATAGAAAGATACTAT
>PVIC010044749.1:0-14893 GCA_004025085.1 Thryonomys swinderianus
CAGAAACTCGTTTCACAGATGTCAGAACGCGGTAACTGGGACACAGACCCGTAACCCAAGGCTGACGCTGCCATGGGAAAGTTGGACTTGAGCCGAGTTTTCCCGAAGGGAGGCAACGGCCCGGGGCGGGAAGCTGGGGTGCGGGAGTGTGCCCCGAATGCCCCGCGGGAGGCCCGTGCCGGGGTGCTTGAGGGGAGGTTGGCGCTGCCGGGCTCCCTTCAGGAAAGTCGCGTCTTGACCCCCCTTCCTGGGGAGCCCCGGGACACCCCTGCAGTAGGCTCCAGTCTCCAGCCCGGAGTCCGATCCAAGCCTGAGAAATGCAACTAAAGCGCTGAACTGAGAGGACGGAAAGCGGGGACGGGGTGAGCGAGGCCGGGGCAGCCAAGAAAGACGCTGCGCGGTCCGGGCGCTGATCCTCGCCGGTGATCAACCGAGTAAAGGCGAGCAGTGTGCGAGGGCAGAACTGCGCGTAAAGACGCGCGGCCTGTGCAGTTCCTGCGGACACCGATGCAGGCGAGGCCCGTGCGCGGCGAGCCGAGCCAGGCTGTGTGAGAACAGCACGGGCAAACTATGTGGCTGGAGCTAGAACACTGTCTTTCTAGTGAAACAGGTTTTAGCTGTGGGAAGGGAATTTGGGTAGGAATCATTCCGACCTTGGCGCGGGCTTCAGCCTGACCATCTTCTCAGAATGAACCAACTGTAGTTTAACTCTTCACAGACTGCGCTCCGTGCTCCCTGCTTTGGACATAATCAGTACCGCCAGGTCCCAACCACACTCCGAGGTCGTGTTGATAAGAAAAAAGCTGCTGTAGCACCGGATGGTGTTCTGTGGCGAGTCCGTCTGTGCGAGGCCTACTGACAGGAAATAGAAGAAACAAGAGGAAATGTGAAAGTTCAAGCCTATGTCAAATGACATGGGTCTGGATTTACATTTCCAGTGTCTAAGTGTAATGAAAACTTCCACATTAGTAGAGTTTAAAAATTGTCCTGATTAAAAAACAAACAAACAAACAAACAACTGGGTGTGGTGGCTCATGCCTGTCATCCTAGTTAGCACTTGGGAGGCAGAGGCAGGAGGATTGCTGAGTTCAAGGCTAGCCTGAGCTACATAATGAGCTCAGGGACAGCCTGAACTACAAAGCAAGACACTGTCTCAAAAACTAAAAAAAAAAAAAAAAAAAAAAAGTCCTGATTTGCCAATAGCTCAGAGATGTCTAAATGAACTGCATGCAAAATCACCACACCAGTCACTAAGATCAGAGAAAACTGCCCACTGAAAATGAGCTCAAAGTAGAAAAGCAAAAGACTCATGCATATGTGAAAACTAACAGATATTATGAAAAAAATCCCCAAACTTACAGCATTAACAGAGTAATGTGAAAGAATATATATTTGTGTGAAAAATCTGCCATTGAATCAAAAGTCTAAGGGATGGTTATATAAGAAATTGTATACCAGCTGAAGAGATAGTTATTGAGGTGGTAATTATATCTGATAAAAATGCATAGAGTATAGTGCAAAGAATCTAAAAGATTTTTTTAAATATGGGAAATAGAAACTTGAGAGGATGCAGATCCATAATAGATTTACAAAGAGCAAGAATTTCTGACCAACAGTGAAATTTACAAACAAATATATATTTTAATATCATTATTAAATACATGTTCTCCTATTTATTAAAAGGATTCACTGTGGTATTTTCAGACATGTACATGAGTATTGATATTATCTGCCCACACAGCCCCCACCGCAAACACACCGGCCCAATTCCATTCTACTTCTAGGCCAATTTACTGTTTTTTGCTTGTTTGTTTCCACGGGTGGGAAAGAACATGTGAAATATTTGTCTTTCTATGTCTGCCTTAAATCTATGTCATGAGAAAACTTTTTACTCCGAATGATGAAATAAAAATCCTTAAATCTAAAAGCTTATCAAAGGTAAGATGAAATTAACAGGGGTAAAATCAAAGGTAAGAAAAATATTTGTAAATGGAGATAAAAGGAGATTTTTATCTTTGAATAAATGATAATTTCATTGAATAAAGATTCATACTACAGAAAATAATAGTGCCAAGAGAAAACACCTCCAACATATTCGGAATTAGAAATCATCGCCCAAGAGGAATATTGACTGAGATAATTTGCCATTTTTTTTATTTTTGCAGAAAGAATGAATAATGGATAGACTTCATGAACCAGACATTTGAATCCAGAAAGGGGAAGAAAAATGCCAGATACGAGGTGAGCCAGGAGCGAGATTAATATGTGAGTAAAGTCTACACAAGTATTAGCAGGGTAGTGCTCTGCACCGAAGCATAATGGTCCTCTTTTCTGCCTGAGAGAAAACATTAGGAAATACTTTAGGTAGGTGAAAACCAGAACGTCACATTTATTAAGCAGTACCCCTGTATATTGGGATGTTTGGACTTGGTGTGGAAACCCCTACAGTATGGTTTGAAACCCTACTGTGAAATAAATATACTCCTTAAAATGGCAGAAACACTGAGATTTTCCTGCAGCTGTGAGCACTGTACATTTTACAGTCAGCTTGCTGCCAAAGAAAAGAGCAAGAAATTTATCATAGTGTGTCCATGTTCTTCTCCCAAATCCACCACAAGGTTACTTTTCATTTCAACTCTTGGAAAGCATATCGGTCAGATGACAATAAACTAGGTGGCTGTGGTGAGTTACATGTGAATCTTTCTGGCCTCACGAAGAGCCAACTATTGGTCATCTGTTGACTCTGCCCTGTGACTCTATTCCTGGTGGCTGGCTGAGGGGCCTCTTTGGGTCATGCCATCCTCGTGGCTGAGAAGGCAGGTGAATGGCAAACCACACGAGCTGAACAAGTCACACCTATTCCTGTTCTGCTGGATACAATCGCTTGGAGTCAGGTCTGATCTGAATGAAGATCAGCCTCCTAGAAGAAGACTCAGTGAGAAGCCAAAGCAAGAACACTCCTCTAGTATTACCCTCCCATTAAGGAGAAAAGGGGACAAGGAAATGGATTATTTTCAAGGCACTAGGGACCAATTGTTGTTTGTATTTGGGTGTGTGTGGAATATAATCTAGACAATACCATGGAATGTGGAAAGAGCGGTACGCATGAAGCTTTTGGAGAGAAAGACGTAGTAACATCATTAAATTTCATATGCATGTTAAAATTAAATGTGATAAAAATTAAATGCATATAAAAATAAATGGTCATAAATCAAATTACAGCAAGTAAACGGACTAGTGGCAGTTGGAAAAGAAGCAAAGAAAGTGGAGCTTAATTCAGAGCATAAATGAAATGGGAGAAGAAAACAGAGGAATGCTAGTCCGTGCAGTGTAAGTGAGTGAGTCAAGAGGCGCAGCTAAAGCCCCCGGTGGCCAGGATGACAGAATTCCTATCATTCCGCTTATGTGCTCTCTTAATAAAATAAAGGAAATTCCAAAGCCAGAAAAGAAAACCAAGACCAGGCAGGTGTTTACTGGAATAAAAGCAGGAAGCCAGGCTCATGGCAGACAGGATCGACCTTCAGGCTCAGGAAGGGCAAAGGGAAGTGTGTAGTTGAACAGTGCGTCCTGAATCTGTACACACTGAGCGTGCCCACAGAGCGTTCAGGAGAGAGGCCGATAGCATAACCGAGAGAGCCGGACATGTCTGTAACAAATGTGGGGTATTTTAACATCTGTTTTTTATAAGGTTTAGATAAACCTGATAACATATCAGTGAAGAAATCAAAGACTCACATACAATGGAAATTATATTCATTCTAAAACCATTTATTTAGAATCTTATTTCCAACAATGAGAGAATGCATGCTTGTCATTTGCACATATGGAACAGTTAGAAAATGGATCATATAATAGACCCAAAGCAATTCTCAATAGTTCTCAGTATACTAGTATTACCCTAACATGCTACATATCAGTGAATTAGTGTACTTGGTGTATCAGATTACATAACACATGCATTCTCATCATTAATGTCATGAGGACACAAACCAGTTACAGAATGATTTTAAAATGCACACCCTAGAAATTAAAAAGATTCTGAGTAATTTATACTTCAAAGAATAAGTCATATGGACATTTAAAGATATTCCAAGTTAAGAAACTCATCAGATGTAGCCTTCGTGAGGTGTTCTGTTTTGTTTTGGCTGCTGCAATACCAAAGACCTAATCGTTGAAAAGATCACACATTTATGATCTTTTTGATTCCGGAGGACAGAAGTCTGAAGTGGGTGGGGCTTGCTTCTTTCTGGAGGCTGTAGGTCCAGGGAATAAGCCATTTCCTTGGCTTTTCCAGTAGAGTATCAGGGTTTGTTCTTCCTTGTTTTCCTTTTCTCCTTGCTGAAGGCCACCTGCATTCCTTGGCTCACGGCCTTAGGGCTTCACCTTCAGTGACAGCCATGGCCTCTCAAGACTTCCGTATATCCCTTCGCCTCTCAGTTCTCTCTCACTTTTAAGTACCCTTGAGATGACACTGAGTCCCCTTGGAATCAAACAATAATTTTGTCATCTCACAATTACCTCATTAGGAAATTTAGTTCCATCTGGACTCTAAGTTCCCCCTTGCTATGTGGATAATATGTGTATGCATAAATTCTAGGAATTAGGATGTAAGCTCTGTGTGTATGTGGGGGTGTGGTGTATGTGCACATGTATACTTCTGTGTTATTCAGCCCACAACATAGCCAAAGCATTATTTTAAGGGAAACACATAGATTTTATATGCTTTTAGAAAGTAAAATAAGTCTTTGAGCATTCACCTTTAGAAGACAGAAGAGAAAATAAGCAAAAGAAATAGAATGAAATAATTACAGGAAGGGAAAAATTAATGACAGAATGCAGTGAAGATCACAAGAGACTGAAATACTTTCTTCAGAAAGTCTAAGAGTTAAAAAGTCTCTTGAAATTTTGATCTAGAAAAAAGACTAGTTAAACAATATAAGAATAACAGTAATAGTAATATTAATAATGCCAATGTTAAGGAAGACACAATTGAGATTGAGAAGATTTAAAATACAGTTTATGAACCAGATGTTAAATCATTATCTTGAAAATTAACATTTTTAATGAAAGATCTATCTTATCAAAACCTACTCAAAATACTTTTCAAAATCATATACTTAATGTCATACATTAGTATTAAAACAGTAAATTTACCCTCACCATGTATACACTATAATATTCTAGGCCTATAACAGATTTTAAAACAACCTCTACTAAATCTTCAATGAACAGACACTTTCAATTTCTATAAACCCTTATAGAGAATTGAAAAATAGGCAATATCGTCCACATTCATTTGGTGGATTTTGGCACCTAGCTCAGAAAGGTCTGTAAAAAAAATGAGAAGTTTAGATTATATGTTATTTTTTTCACTGAAAGAGACATGACAATATGAAAGAAAATACTATCAAACTAAATCAAGTAATGTGTAGACATAATATTATTTTTCAAATTTGTTTCTCATAGTAAAGCATGATATAATATTATAGTCTCTATTATGTCATCACAGGAATAGATTAGGAAGAAAATATAGTATTTTGAAGACCAACATGACCTAGGATGTTTCAGTGCAGATCTGAGATGTCCTCCAAGTGTCATGTACTCAGAAGTGGAGCTGCTGGAAGGTGGCTGGGACATGGGACTGGTCTATCAATCAGTGCTCTAGTCCATGGGCTTTTAGGAGAGCATGCTTCTAAGAGGTGGGGCCTGGTGGTGGAAGAGGGTCACTGTGGATATGCTTTGGAAGCACTTCTATAATATGTGACAACCTATTGGAACCCCTTCCTATGATTCTTCCTTCTCTCTGCCTTCTGGCTGGTGTGGGTTGAACAGCTTTCCTCTGCGAGGCCCATCTGCTTTGGTATATTTGTGAGTCAGAGGCACTTGGCCATGGACTGAATGCTCTGAAACCATGAGCCAAAATAAACTTTTTCTCATTAAATTGGCTATGTCAGATATTTGTCCCCAAAGTGAAAAATGCCTGTTACATAGGAGTAGAAGGGAGCTAATTTACCATAATAAATGTGTAATTATTCATAGGCGTATAGCTCTGCATCTGCGGTATAGGTTGGCAGTAGAGTGCATATAATATCATCTCGTGCACATCTTCCTGAAAAATTCTTCACATAGAAACAAGCGCTGTTGCCTTGTCCGTATGAGTAGACTCGTCAACGTGGACTGTGTACTACAGTACACAGTACTGTGACTATGGTATAGTACTGACTATACTATAGCACTGTGAATACAGTATAGTACTGTCTACTATGACTCATCAATCCTCCCTAGGAGTTGGGCCTCAATATCCTTTGCTTTTGTCCACTCATGCACTTCTGCTGCTGGCCAAAGAGGGACACGGGGCACAGTTGGAACTGCAGCCTCTCCTAAAATGTCACAGCATCTTAGCAGTAGGCAAGCTCGTCTCCTCAGCAATAGCAAAGGGCGTGCAAGCTTTAGCCTGTGGCGAGGCACTAAGAATGATCTCTGTGCAGACACGTTTGTCGAAGTGGCGGCCTTTACTGACTGTGTCTGCTCCTCATCTTCACATGTCATGGCTCTGAATATACTGGAGAGTGTTTGGTTTCCGTGCGGCAATGGAGTTTTGAAAGGTTCACGGCCCCAGTTGGGCAGCTGCTTGTCACATACTATACAGACTGTGCTTGGAGAATGTGAATTGTCTGTTGCAATGAACCTGTAATTTAAGCGAGATGCTTGGTATGTCCTCTGAATATAGTTTTCCTTTTTTCAGAGACTTAGAGTCTTTTGGCTGTCTCTTCATTAGCCCCCCTGCCCAAGTGACTCTATGGCATTTGTTTTTCCACTGACTTTGGCTAGGGTTAGCCTGTGGGCTTACCAGAACTGCAGTTAAGACAGGTGTGGGTTGTGGGAAAGAGGTGTGTATAAAAGTCAATCAAATAATGGGCAGGCCATGTGGACACTGAGTGTCACATTCTTACTCAGTCTGCCCCCGATGCGGCAGTACTATTGACATCAGTTCATTTGCAAGTGGAGCTCCATTGTCACTCATTATTCACTACCGTGTTTTGCTGTGAGTTTCTAAGCAATTGATTTATGTATGATATCTGTACAGTCGAATCTTTCTACTAATGTTACTCTGTATTTTCATCCACGGCCCCGTGCTAGCATCACTGCTTCAGCTCCACCTCAGATAATCAGGCATTAGATTCCCATAAAGACCCACATCCCTCACATGCATAGTTTATAACAGGGTTCACACTGCCCTGATAATTGTTATGATTTAGTTCTGAAATGTTCCCCAAAAGTCTTATGTGTTCAGAAGTGGGGCTTTTGGAAGGCAAGTGGACCAGGGTAGTTAGCAGTGGCTTATTCCAGGAAGATGTAGGATGCAGGACTGATGGAATATGGTGAAAGGACCAGTTCCCAGAGTCTTGGGAGTGAGGAGAAGGGATCACAAAGCCTGGAGGATGGGGTGCATCGGGTGGAGGTAGTTCACCAAAATTGGCTCCTGTTTTCTTGGCAATCTAGGGAATTAGTGGGGCAGATCACATTTACTATGGGAAAAAATGAGCAATAGGTTTGAGATTGTATATCCCTGGTATGTTCTGGAGGTCAATTCTCAGCTTCTAAGTGTTTGAAACATCATAAAAGGAGCGTATCTGTCTAGATAAGTATTAAAGTTAGTTGCAAGGATAACGTACCTTGTTATGATTCACTCTGAGTAGAATGCAGTGTTGGTAATTTGTGTTGTCCTCTTTGCAAACCTCTTTGATTCATGTAGGACTCATGTGAAACTCACACTGTAGGATGCAGCAGTGTCAGTGAAAGAATAATTAGAGAAAATTAAGGAATGGTTTTCTAAAGAGTTGTTATCACCAACTAGCAGCTTCTACCGAGACAGAATGTGTCAACAGCGACTTTAATACCAGTAACGTTAGAGAGGACTTCAATGCCGTAAGGTGGAGCACTGGCCGTATTATGGTGCCGACTGAAATATCTAGCAACGTGCGACTATCATCTTAAATAACACATGGCAGCAACTAAATAGCCGAACATCTATCACCATCATTTCATGATTAACAAAGACTTTACAAGTAGGTAGTAGAGAAGTAATTTTTATGCAACTTTGTTTCCTTTATGTGCTGCAGAACAGATGCACCATTTTAAAAAGAAACAACTACACAAAAATCTAAGCATAGAATTAGTATAATACAAGCAATTCATACATAGATATGTATCCAAAATTGTTAGAAATGGAAGCACAACAAGTATTTGTAAGATAGTGTACATTGCAGCCTTATTCATAATAATTGAAAGCTAGGAAAAAAAACTCATGTTCATCAACAAATGAATGAATCATCAAAAGGTGGTATATACTACATTTTATTCTACCTTAGAAAGGAATAAAGTGCTGATATATATTATAACATAGCAGAACCTTGAGAATATGCTCAGCAAAATAGAAAGACAGAAAGGTCAACTATTATATGTCTCCATGTCTATAAAAATCTTAAACAGGTCAATTCAGAGAGACAGAAATTAGCTCTGAGTTCACTAGGAAAAAGAGAAAAACAAATGGGAAGGTATTGTTTACTAGGTACAGAATTTCTCTGGAAGGACGGCAGAGTTTGGGAATAAATAATACTTACACAACTTTGTAAATGCAGATCGATGTACTGTATTTTATGGTTTAAATGGGAAATCATTTATTGTATATTTTAGCAAATAAGAAAGAGGACCAAACATATACGAAATTGTAAGGAGTCAAACTCATCCCGAGTTTTGTCTTAGTTCTAGAAAATTAGAATCGAATTAGTAAATTATGTAATAATGGGGACATGACTTGACATTAATACTTTACCAAATGTGTTGTTTTTTTATCTTCCATATTATTACCCACAATTGAGGGCTTCTTTATTGAGGCAAAAACCTTGCTCTGTGGTTTTTCCAAAGCATGGTTCAGCATCTTAATAAAGACAGTCCCTGGGAACACATTTATTTTAAGCTACCAGGCTTTTGTTTGTAACATTTTACTTAGAGTCACCATAAAAGTATGTAAGAATAAGCTGTGATCTAAAGAAGTTCCTGGGTCAGATTAGCACAGCATGTACCTAACTCCAGGATGGAGCCAAAGATGCTATTCTTATGTATTCAGTATTGTCTGTTTGAAAATCCACTTTAGCCTCCTATCTTATTAGGAAACATTCAGAGCCAACGAATTTCTGGTGAAAATGATCTCTTTTATATTTCCTTGAAGTTCTGTGCTTTCTCAAGGAGGCAAAGGAAGAATATATTTGCAGGTGAAATAACTTGTCTTCCTCCTGTTGAAATAAAAGTGCTTCCCGTGTGCTAAGCAGCATATGTAAATAGCAGATTGGAACTCGCTCACAGAGAATCTTCTGCTACCCAAAACATCTGTTATATGTGACAGATGCGCCAGTGCCAGCTACTTTCTTAAAATAGCAAAACTACATGCAAAGTAGAATCTCCCAGTGTGCTGCGTCCTTATGGGACCGAAGCATGACTAGCTGAAGAGCTGGGCTTGAGGGAACCATCAGTGATATTTGCACTGTGCGGCTGTCGAGACATGTGTGATTTCACTGAGTCAAAAATCACATTCCTCACTCTGCTTCTTCAGAGACAGGAGGTCTGCTGCAGTACTTAGTCTTACATTTGAGTTCATAACATTTCAAAATATTTTATTTTTTCTCTATCAGCATCAGAAGGAAGAAACACTAATCCAAAAAATGTAAGATGTTTAATCCCAGTCACAAAGACAATAGCATAATGCTAATAAATGCATATGAAAAAAACTATAAACAGGAAAATGACTCAACAGGAAGAGCCAGTAACAAGCACATACCATACTTTGTTTCATTTCACTGCTACTGAATACAAATTAAAACAAAGCAAATTTACCAGGCTTGCAGTTTAAAACGTGCTAGTCTCTGGGAAGCTCGTGACAGTGCATTGAATCTATCGTGTGGCTGTGTTGACTACCCAGTGGACACTTTGGAAGAGCTGGGCAAGCAGAGGCCGTGGAAATGTTTGTAGGACCCTCTCCAGGAAGCCGCTAGTTATCTGTGGTGATAAAGGAGTGCAGGCTATCAACTCCTCCCAAAGAACCCAATCCTGGAGGAAGTGGATGAACGAGAGAGAAACACAATTCCACCAAACGCAAATCAGAGCAACCTGACCAGAGAACGGGAGCGTTTTCCAGTGGAGGCAAGGGAGACGGGCGTTCAAGGCAGCTTCTGTCCTGAGCCTTGCGTCCACAGAGTAAATCCCAGGGCTTCTAAGTGTGCAGCTCGATTAATGTCCAGAAAGGGAAGTACTGCGAGTCGGAGATCAGGAGCGTCCTCAGCATTCTCCGGCAGGAGGTAGATGTTCCAGCAGCCCTAAGGCTCTCTCTTGCCTTTGAGAAGCTGACCGATTGCTTTTGGCTGCATTTGAACATCATATAAATATACTCTTGTATTTGGTTTGTTTTGCTCAAACTTATAATAAATAGATTCAGGCATCTTCGTACACGTGAAGTCTATTGATACCTGGCTGTTTCCTTTCCAGATTCTAGAATTATAGGAAATAAATTTCTATTGTTTACAAACTACCTAGTTGAAGACATGTTGGTACAACAGACTAATTGGACTAAGGCATATTTATTATTTATTGCCCATAGCAGTACAGGATATTATGTTGTATGGTTACATTGACTTTTATCATATTTATAATGATCACTTATGTCTAGTTTTTGCCACTAGGAAAAAAGCAACTAAAATTTCCTTGTGCATAATTTTAGTAAAGGCATACTTGTTATATTGTCTCTCCAACTAAAGTGTTTAAACTCATATCTTTATAAGAAGAAAACACGGTAATGTTTAAGAAATCATAGAAATTAAACAAAATAAATTTTATAACTATTTTTCTTATATGGTTATGTGTGTGTGTGCAGTGATAAAAACAACTTGTTCAATTGATAGAAAATGAGAATAGGTGAAAGAAGCAAAAGAAACTCATATAAGTGAAAAACAAACTAAAAATGGCAATAATTTCTGAAATAAAAATTAAATATAAATGGGTTAAACATTAACCTAAAGACAGTGACTCTTAGATTTGCTTTTAGAAGCCATATACTATCTAATAAAACTAATAGTGGAGCATATTTAGTTTAAGAAGTTATAGTAATAGTGGAAAATAAAATATTGGAATAGTATAGTGAGTATACATGAGAGAAAGACAACAAAGGTAACAATCTTCTTCCTAAAATAAAATCTAGAGCAAAAATTGATATAAGGCTCAAAGAATGTCACACACACATATATATATACACATATTCATATATACTTATGTAAAATAGGAGAAATATTAGAAATACATTGAAAAACATACCAAGCGTTAGCTGTGATAATTGCAAGGAAAAGTATATGTCACAAAAGTAATTGCATTAGGTATTTTAATGTACTCTTGTCAAAAATTGAAAATATCAGCAATCAAAATATAAGAAGCAATGCAAGACTTATAAATAACAGGTTAATTTATTCATAGTAATAATCCTTAGTATGGTTAATTGGTTAGATATATGGAAAATTCTACATGTCACAGAGAAGGGACATTTTTAGTAAGATTAGATTATTAATAAAAATCCATTCTGTGTTAAACCACAAAAGAAGTCTCAGGACTAAACGATCAATAACAGCATATGCTATTCTGCCAATGATTGTGAACTTAAATTTTAAAGCAAAAGGATAGTTGAAATATTTCATACATCCATAAGCTACCATTAAATACTTCATGTGTTGAAAATATTCCTAAAGAAAATTTAAAAGTGTATTTAATGTGACTGATAATAAAAGAAACACGACAGATCCGTGTAAGACACAGTTAAAATAAGAAATCGATATATTCAGTTCCCATTAAAATTTTGGTTTGTAAACTTTCTCTAAGTGAAAAATAATCACATTGCATAGGAAACACAGTAAAGGCTCTGGAATATAGCCAAAAATAGAAAAAGTAAAAAAAATATATATATATATATTTTTTTTGAGACAGGGTCTCACTCTGTAGTTCAGGCTGGCCCTGAGCTCACTATGTAGCCCAGGCAAGCCTCGAACTCAGCAATCCTCCTGCCTCTGCCTCCCGAGTGCTGGGATTACAGGCATGAGCCACCACGCCCAGCACTGTATGTGGTTACCAGGATCAAACTCAGGACCTTGCACTTGCAAGGCAGGCTCTGGAACCACTAAGCTAAATCCCCGGCCCCTATATTTTTATATTTATATAAAATATAACCATATAAGAATGTATTTATAAGAATATATTTATATTTATTTATTTATATATTTTATACATACACACACAATTTGCTCCCCCAAAATCAACTGGTTTAATTAAAGGATTTGCAAAAAAAAAACCCTAACATAAGTAATTCAGAAAGAAATACATTTACACAATTGGATTTATTGCAGTATTATCTAAGTAAAGACATATTGTCATCCATTTCAAAGTCCAGAACCAAAAGAGCAACAGTGGTTTAATGCAGTGTTATATTACACAGGCACCCGCACAATAAGGAACATTATATACATGAATCTGGGGATGAATTTTTTTTTTTTTTTTTTTTTTGAGACAAGGTCTTGCTTTGTAGTTCAGGCTGGCCCTGAGCTCACTATGGAGTCCAGGCAAACTGCTGCGAACTCAGCAATCCTCTTGTCTCTGCCTCCCAAGTGCTGGGATGACAGGCGTGAGCCACCACGTCCGGCACTGTGGTATGCGGTGTTGATTGTTGGTGGGCGTGAGTCTCCACGCCCAGAATTCTATGTGGTTACCGGGGATCGAACTCAGGACCTTGCGCTTGTGAGGCAGGTGCTGGAACCACTGAGCTAACCCTCCGGCCCTCATTTTTAAGAAGAGATATTTTTTTAAAGAAAGTGTTTTAGACAATGCAGCTAATAAGCTTTAAATTGTTAGAGATCCCAACTGCATATTAACTAGATGATATATGTTTGAATACAAGTAAGGATAAAATCTGATATTAAAACCATTATGTTATTGTGAACTTAACACATAACCTGATAAAACCTTTTAGTTTCTTTCAATACTTCATGTTACTGTCTTTGAAAAGATAAATGTAATGGAAAGATGGCTTTAATGTGTAATATTAAGGATTTGCTTTAATATGATTATGTAAAAAAGATGAGTCTAATGTATTACCTGTAATATTATCCACTTGCCAATTATCTTGTAGCAATTTCAGTTTCATCTCCATTATCTCTGGTCTATTTGTTGATTCAGGGCCGTGCGATTTGGTTTACCTGCCTATACACTATTGTGTTCATTTCACTAGAAAATAATAAAAAGCTTAGTGAAGAAACTGTCGGAAGAATCCGAGAAACGAGACTTCCTGCTCCATGAAACCAACGAACGGTCAGTTATTGAGCAGCCAGTATGTGCTTGGTCTTATAAAATGTTAAGGTTTATATGTTAAGTTATGAAAAACCAGGTACAAGGACACACAAGGGGTGGAGAGTTAGAATGTGTTCGTGCCTTTTGTGCAGCACATGTGGATGGTCGGAGATGTTTTGTAAAGAGTACGAGGAATGTTACTAAGGCACTGGGCCTGCAGAAGTGCCCCTCGCTTGACGTGCCACACAACAGTGCCACACGACCTGGGCACACCTTGTCATTGATGTGTGGAATTTCCTTTCCTGCCACTGCTTCTGCGTGTTTCACTGGCCACCAGTCAGACTAATGTTAATCTGAGATTATGGGATTTAGTACCTAGAGATCATGGACTCATACGAAAATATGTGAGCGGACTTTGGTTTTTACTTCTTTTGTTCGGACCGGGAATTGAACCTGTGATCTTCTTCTTGTGAGGCAGGGATTGGAACCCTTCCTTCCCCCGGTACAGGGGACCGAATGTAGGATCTTGCGCTTGCCGGGGAGGTGCGGTGCCGCTGAGCCAGAACCCTAGCCCTTTTGTTTCTTGAAGGAGTAAAACTATCTGGGCACTGAAATGCTCTGGCAAAAACGAGGTATTGTGATTCATATCTAAATGCTCCCCTGAGGCTTCATGTACCATTAATGGCCATTAATGGGGCATTTTGGAAGTGACTCGATCACAGGTGGTAGTGGACTATAGTTGGCTACGATTCTGGAGGTAGGTAGACAAAGGTAATGGAACGATGGCTTTAATTGATAATATTAAGGATTTACTTAAATATGATTATGTAAAAAAGATGAGTTTAATGTATTACCTGTAATATTATCCAGTTGCCAATTATCTTGCAGCAATTTCAGTTCATAGAGACACTATGAGCTGGGCCTGGAAATAGATACAGAGATGCATATAGAGAAACATAAATAGACATAGAAATAGAAGTCGAGATAGACATAGACATAGACAACCCTTTCTGGGACTTAAGTACATGCTGCTTCCTGTCTGCTCTGCCGCGGACTGTTTCTCCTCAGCCCTGCTGCTGTGCTGGGCCATCCTGCTGTGGAGCTGGCTATCGACTGAAACTGCTATGAACTGTGAACTAAGATAACTTTGTTTCTTGTAACTTGTGGGTGTCAGGGATTTTGTCCTGGGACAGTGAGAAAGTGACTGAGAGTTAGGGGTCATGAGCAATGAAGAAAATAGCTTTCCTAGACACCAGGAAACATTGCTGTGTTGTGATGGTAATGTGGTAATTGTTGACTTATTTCTGCTTCCCCCATCAAGAGTGCCACCAAAACACCAGTTTGGAGAGATCTGCGGGCCTAAGATGGTTAACCACTGTGCTAATCAATACCTGAAATTCATTTTCTCACAATGTCGAGCCCCGCCGTGGTGTTCCGGGACAACCTGGGCCTAGTGTATGAGGATGAACAGCACCGATGTGCTATTTGACTAAAGAAAAGAGGGGCCAGGTCCAGC
>PVIC010044750.1:0-14890 GCA_004025085.1 Thryonomys swinderianus
TAGTGCATACTAGACTTATTAAAATACACAGTACATCAGTTTGTGAATCTGAATTGAAAGTATGAAATTCTGGTTGTTTAAAAACATTTCACTGGGCGAGGAGGCACATGCCTGTAATCCTAGCACTTGGGAAGCAGAGATAAAGATTGCAGAGCCTTCCTTCTAGGTCAGCCTGGACTACGTAGTGAGACAGGAACTCAAAAACAAATAAAATTTCAGCTTCTGTTGATAAAAGAATTAAATGCAGGGCCGGAGGGTTAGCTCAGTGGTTCCGGCGCCGGCCTCGCAAGCGAAAGGTCCTGAGTTCAATCCTGGTAACCACATATAATGCTGGGCGTGGTGACTCACGCCCACCAGCAATCAATACCACATACTACAGTGCCGGGCGTTGTGGCTCATGCCTGTAATCCCAGCACTTGGGAGGCAGAGACAGGAGGATTGCTGAGTTCGCGGCGGCTTGCCTGGGCACCATAGTGAGCTCAGGGCCAGCCTGAACTACAAAGCAAGACACTGTCTCCAAAAAGCAAAAAAAAAAAAAAAAAAAAAAAAAAGAATTAAATGCAGGTAGCAGGTATCAGTAAAGATCAAGATAGGAGGGCTGGGAATTTAGCTCAGTGATTCCATAGTCGGCCTTGCAAGGTCCTGGTGACCATACACAGTGCCAGGCTCATACCTGTGGTGACTCATACCTGTAATCCCAGCATTTGGGAGGCAGAGAGAGGCAGGAGAATTACTGTGAATTCGAGGCTTGCCTGAGCTACATAGTGTGCTCAGGGCCAGCCTAAACTACAAAGCGAGACCACTGAACTAAATCTCCAGCCCTTTCACTTTCTTTTTAAACTATTTTCTCTGTGTAGGATGTTTGATTTGGGCCTGCTCAGACTCATCTGTTAAATTTACATGTGAGTTTCTTTTTGATCCTAGCCTTCCACTCCTAAACGTTAATAGATTGGTTTAATTGTAGAATTTTTCACTCCTCTTGCCTCAGCCGTCCTAGTGTAGGGATTATAGGGATGTACCACCCCACTGACTAATAGATTACTATAAACTTTTACTTGATGTTTTCTTGCTTATAATTTATTTTACTTATTTTAAAGGAGATAAGGATATCCTTAATAAACTGATGAAAGTCTACTTGAGGTTGACAGCTGAAATTAGTAAATACTGTAGAAGAAGAAGGCATTTACAACTGATAGAGTCTTCCGTTCTACTCTGTTCTTTCTTTTAGTAATGTTGGTAATCTTGCTAGAGTTAAGAGATTCCATATTGACTGAATCATATAGTTGGCCTAACTGTTGAGAAATGGCACAGCAGAAGCTGTCATTGTATTATAAACTCTCTCACCATTTAAGCTTTACTAGATACTCTCTTCAAACTTTACTACTCTCCCCAAATGCCAATATTTTACATGCTCATTTGAATAACCTTATAATTGATTATTATATTGAGGAATATAAGGCTGACTTTTATATTCTGAAAGTGGACTTGCTAAACTTTGACTTCTCTCAGATCTTGGTAATTGTTGCTCATTTGCTTTTTTTTTCATTTAATTGGTTTACAGACAACTCTTAATTCTTTTTTTTTTTTTTTTTTTTGATTTTTGAGACAGGGTCTCGCTTTATAGTTCAGGCTGGTCCTGAGCTCACTATGGTGCCCAGGCAAGCCGCCGCGAACTCAGCAATCCTCTTGTCTCTGACTCCCGAGTGCTGGGATTACAGGCGTGAGCCACCACGTCCGGCATCGTGGTATGTGGTGTTGATTGTTGGTGGGCGTGTCTCCACGCCCAGCATTATATGTGGTTACCAGGGATCAAACTCAGGACCTTGCGCTTGCGAGGCAGGCGCCGGAACCACTGAGCTAACCCTCCGGCCCCCGACAACTCTTAATTCTAACTTTACCTTATTAGGTCCTTGATATCTCATGGTTGTATCCTTTAGATTCTGTTCTCATTTTTTCTTCCCATTGTGCATCTTCCTACATGTCTTTGATTACTTATGTGTTGCTGTGGATTTCGTTCAAGTGTACTGTGTCTACCTTAATTACTTATGTGTTTTGAAGCATTACTATTTGTTAATTTTCCCAGATTTTTTTCTTTGCCTTAGATCTCTCTAGGACTTCTGACAATATATATTGTTACCTCCTCCTATGTCTGTATCATGTCTACTTAAATGTCTTAAGGGTGCTTCAAAATATTTTAAACTGAACTCATTATATTCCTAACATAACTCACCTTACTTCTTCTGCTTTCTTTTCCAAGTAAGCACTATCCACTAGAAACCTGTGAATTATTTTCCCTCACCTACTGTTACTTGATTAATAAAGCTAGTGCTTTAAAAGCATGAATTTTTTGAGTCATACTTGTTTTATAGGTTTGTGTGGCTGAGCAGGATGATTCTTGGTAATTCTAGCTATTTGGGAGGCTAAAGTAGGAGCATCCCAAGTTCTAGGCCAGGCTCAGCAACTTACCAAGGCCTTGTCTCAAAATAACATGAAGAAAGGCTGAGATACAGCTCAGTGGTAGAGCCTTGCTTAACGTGAGCTTTGGTTTGAATCTGCACCTTGCCTTTAAAGAAAAAGTGTGTAGTGTTTCCTTTGGAAACACATATACTAAAATTGAACAGTACAGAGATTAGCATGGCCCCAGTGCAAGGATTATATGCAGATTTGTGAAGCATTACTTTTTTTTTTTTTTTTTGAGACAGGGTTTCGCTTTGTAGTTCAGGCTAGCCCTGAGCTCACTATGGAGCCCAGGCAAGCTGCCGCGAACTCAGCAATCCTCCTGTCTCTGCCTCCCAAGTGCTGGGATTACAGGCATGAGCCACAACGCCCGGCACTGTAGTATGTGGTATTGATTGCTGGTGGGCGTGAGTCACCACGCCCAGCATTGTATGTGGTTACCAGGATTGAACTCAGGACCTTTCGCTTGCGAGAGGCAGGCACCGGAACCACTGAGCTAAACCTCCAGCCCTTTTTTTTCTTTCTTTTTTTTTTTTGCTTTTTGAGACAGGGTCTCGCTTTGTAGTTCAGGCTGGCCCTGGGCTCACTATGGTGCCCAGGCAAGCCACCACGAACTCAGCAATCCTCCTGTCTCTGTCTCCCAAGTGCTGGGATGACAGGCATGAGCCACCACGTCCGGCATTGTGGTATGCAGTGTTGATTGTTGGTGGGCGTGTCTCCACGCCCAGCATTATATGTGGTTACCGAGGATCGAACTCAGGTCCTTGTCCTTGCGAGGCAGGCGCCAGAACCACTGAGCTAACCCTCCGGCCCTTTTTTTTGAGACAAGGTTTCACTTTGTAGTTCAAGCTGGTCCTGAGCTCACTATGTAGCCCAGGCCAGCCTCCAACTCAGCAATCCTCCTGCCTCTGCCTCCTGAGTGCTGGGATTATAGGTGTGAGACACCATGCCTGGCATTGTGGTATGTGGTACTGATTGCTGGTTGTGGTATTGTTGTATATGGTTACTGGGGATCAAACCAGGAACCTTGTGCTTGCTAGGCAGGCGCCGGAGCCACTGAGCTAAATCTCTGGTCCAAGCATTCCATATTTTTAAAAAGTGAGAGACAAGGGGCCGAGGATTTATTTAGCTCAAGTGGTACCGCACCTACCTTGGGAGCACAAGGGCCCAAGTTCGATCCCGGTACCACCAAAAAAAAAATGAAAAAAGTGAGAGACGCTGGGTGTGGTGGCTCACGCCTGTAATCCCAGCACTTGGGAGGCAGAGACAGGAGGATTGCTGAGTTTGAGGCTTGCCTGGGCTACATAGTGAGCTTAGGGCCAGCCTGAAATACAAAGCGAGACCCTGTCTCCAAAAAAGAAAAGTGAGACAAGATGTGTCATGTGCTGGCACAAACCCTTATTTTCAGTGTGATCATGATGTATATATAAACGGTACCAATAAAATCAATTTAATAAAAAAATGTGTAGAGCTTTGAAAGAGCAATATTGAGCTGCATGTACCACCAAGCAGCGAGACATGCACATTACAGTACAACTGAACATGTTAAGGCTGCAAAGGTATCAAATACTAAAAACCAGAAGCTGTATAAACTTTGTTTGCTGACCACAGTTCATTAAAAATAAAAATAACAAAAGGAGAGCCAAAAGAAATCTCTGTGGACATCTAAAAGAGACTTAAATATCTCAGGAGTCAGAATGAAATTTAGGAACTGTCAAAGGTTGTCAGTGTAGGACTGGGGATTTAGCTCTGGTTCCAGTGTCTGCCTGCTAAGTGCAAGGTCCCGAGTTCAATCCCTGGTATCATATACCACAATGCTGGGCATAGTGGCTCATGCCTGTAATTCCAGCACCTGGGAGGCAGAGGCAGGAGGATTTTGCTGAGAGTTCAAGGATAGCCTGGGCTACATAGTTCAGGGACAGCCTGAATTACAAAGCAAAACCCTGTCTCAAAAAAACTAAAAAAAAAAAAAAGTTGCCAATGCAATAGATCTAGGATAAATAGAGAGAAATACATAGTATATAGTCTTCAATGAATTATAAAACAACAAAAATTTGCTATGCTTTTTGGGGGGGCAGTAGCAGGGATCCAGCTTAGGCCTTTGTGCTTGCAAGGTAGGCATGGTACCACTTAAGCTAAATAAATCCCTGACTCAAACTGACTATTTTCCACTTTCAAAAATAATAACAAAATAGAGCCAGCGATTTAGCTTTGGCAGTTCGCCTGCCTGGCAAGTTGTAAGGTCCTGAATTTTATATCTGGTACACCCCCCCCCAAAAAAGCAATATAAATCTATTTTAAAAACTTTTATGACCAGTAATATCTGTAGATTTCAGGAGGGAGTGTGTAGTATTCCACCTTCCCACTTGCTTAACTAGTTTCTTCCCTATTCACACAATAAAATGTTACTGGGAATTACTGCCATAGGCAATTCTAATTGGCTAGTTTTGTGTGCTTTGTAAAACCAGTCAGCCAGTGTGTGACATAGAGCTAATAAATTCTGCTACCTAATAAAATGGGATAGTTGTTTTAAAATCAAGTGACAATGAATATTGTTTAAATTGGGTTTAGTGTTTGATAGAAATCATGAATGTAGCCGGGGATTTGGCTCAGTGGTACCACACCTACCTTGTTAACACAAGTGCCCAAGTTCGATGCCTGATACTTCCAGAAAAAAAGAAAAAAAAATCATAAGTTGAAAAGCACAACTATTTTGAGGTAGTTCCTTATATGTACCTTACGGGATTATCTACATTTCTAATCCTGTTTGCTGCTGGTCTTCAGTGAAAAGATAAAGACACATTCATAACAGCTGGCAGAAGTATAACTAGCATAATAGCTATGATAATGTTCTTTTAAAATCTATTTATTTTTTTTCTCCTCATTCTGTAGTTCCAGGGATCAAACTCAGGGCCTTATAATGCTTGCTGTGATTCCACCACTAATCTATATTCCTATAGACATCCATATATCTTGATTCAGATGTAAAGATGTTAGGATTTATCTGCATGGGTCCTTATTTGCAACATTAAGATGTTAAAGAGTAGAAATACCCAGCTGGGCATGATGGCTCATGCCTATAATCCCAGCACTCAGGAAGCAGAGGCAGGAGGATTGCTGAGTTCGAGGCTTGCCTGGGCTATATAGTGAGCTCAGGGCCAGCCTGAACTACAAAGTGAGACCCTGTGGGGGAAAAAAAAAATGCAAGAATAGAAACACCCTGGAAGTCTAGGAGTAGATGGTTGTTTAAATAAAATTTAAAATGGGTGTATAATGGAATAGTGTTGGAGCTTTTGATATCTGTGGTATTATAAATGAATATTAATAGTGTTGAATGAAATTAGTTTAATTTACTTTTTAGAAAAATGAGAGCTGAGAGTATAGCTTAGTGGCAGAGCAGAGGCCCCATGTTCTATCCCTAGTACCACACATAAAAAGTTTCAGATTTTGGATCTTTGTGGATGTTTTGATAAAGATGTTCAACCTGTAGTGGTAATCCCAATATGTTGGATATACTTTTCTCCAATATGCTCATATGGAATTGTATCACCACTTATTTTAGCTTTCCTTTACAAAAAAGACCCACTAAGATCATAGTTCTTAAAATTTATACATGTGCAACACATATTTTCTGATATATGAGCTTTAGTATTGGAAGGTGTGTATTCAGCAAAATTTCAGGTGTTAGGTCTTGACAAGAGGAGTGAAATAATGAGGTAGAACATTAAATACAAGAACTGTATATAATTGGTTTACTCTTTTATTTTCCCTTTATTTGCTTGGTGATTGTTTTTAGGTTAAAAAATAAAGCTATGAAATGATTTTTTAGGTTTATTATTTTCCTTTCTATTTTGGAATGTCAGACCCAAAATAAATTTTTGGTCATTTGTAATATGGGCTTTGACAGCATAGACATTTCATGTAGTTAATGAAGGAAGGACTTTGTTCTGACTTTCAAAGCCTAAGTAGAACTACTTACTTGCTGGGATTATAAAAAGTAGATTTCAATCTCTAACAAAGAATTCTCTCTTTTTTTTGAGACAGGGGTTGTAGTTCAGGCTGGCCCTGAGTTTACTAAGTATCTAATAATTCTTAATGAATTAAGTTATCCATTTGTAGACTAGGCCAGAAGGCACAGTCTGTAGTATGAGCAACATACCAACACTGAATCATATTAAGAATTTACTCCTCCACTCCTCTGCTTGTGTGATGTACTAACCTTATACTTAATATACTTTTTATCTTCAGCTTGCCAGTGATTACAACAAACATGTATTGTCATTCTCTTACTATCTTTTCTCCACTCTTTTTGGGTTGCTGTTTGTTTTAATGTACTATTGAAGTAAAGTTTAATCTCACCAATTCTGTCATACTCCTAGAGAGTTTTTATTTCCTGAAGCATTAGGTAAGCACTGGGCTTGACATTTATACAGGAATATTCTTAGCACTGTTTGTACTAATAAAAACATCTATCTCCATAATGGGATGAAATGTAATTTCAATTAAAAAGAATATATTTACGGGTAAATAAAATAGGTAACCAGGAGCAGGGCACATACACTGATAGCTACTTGGGAGCTGAGGCAGTGGGATCACAAGTTCAAAGCCAGCCTAGCAACATAAGGAAACTGTCTCAGAGCATAAAAAGGAAAATAAGCGGGCCAGAGGGTTAGCTCAGTGGTTCTGGCCCCTGCCTCGCAGGCGCAAGGTCCTGAGTTCGATCCCTGGTAACCACATATAATGCTGCATGTGGAGACTCACACGCACCAACAGTCAACACCGCATACTACAGTGACGGGTGTGGTGGCTCACGCCTGTAATCCCAGCACTCAGGAGGCAGAGACAGGATTGCTGAGTTCACAGCAGCTTGCCTGGGCTACATAGTGAGCTCAGAGCCAGCCTGAACTACAAAGCAAGACCCTGTCTCAAAAAAAAAAAAAAAGGACAATAAGCATAGTAAGTGGGGTAGAGCACCACTGGTTCAACCTTCAGGAACATAGGTGGAGCTGTGAGTGATAGATAAAACTGAGTTTATGTGATGTATGTAATTCTGTGACATGCTTTAAAAACAAGCAGTGTTTGTCTCTAGAAGACTGTACATATTTGCATTTTTAGGTATCATTGGAAGAACCATTAACATTAGTAAAATAATGGCATCAGGGGTCACTGGCAGAAAGTACATTTTACTATATATTTAGATATTTAAAATATGTTTAATCTTTTATATGCACTAAGGTACTGGAGATTGAGCCTAGGGCCATAGCACTGAACTCCCTCCCCCTTTTTTTTGCTTTTTTGGAGACAGGGTCTCGCTTTGTAGTTCAGGCTGGCCCTGAGCTCACTATGGTGCCCAGGCAAGCCGCCGCGAACTCAGCAATCCTCCTGTCTCCGCCTCCCGAGTGCTGGGATCACAGGCGTGAGCCACCACGCCCAGCATTATAGGTGGTAACCGGGGATCGAACTCAGGTCCTTGCGCTTGCAAGGCAGGCGCCGGAACCACTGAGCTAACCCTCCGGCCCATCCCTCCCCCTTTTTTTTGAGACAGGGTCTCACTTTGTAGCTCAGGCTGGCCCTGAGCTCACTGTGTAGCCCAGACAAGGCTCAAACTCACAACAGTCCTCCTCCCTCTCCCTCTGAGTTATGGGATTACAGGCATGAGCCACCACACCCAGCACTGTGGTGTGTGATACCGATTGTTGGTCAGTGTGAGTCACCACCATTGTGGTATGCGGTTACTGGGAATTGAACTCTTACTGGGAATTGAACTCTTACTGGGAATTGAACTTGGGACCTTGCACTTGCAAGGCAGGCCCCAGAACCAGAGATGAAACCTCAGCCCATCCCACCCCTTTTTAATTTAAAAAAATTTTGTGTGTTTGTTTTTGTTTTTGAGACAGCATCTTGCTTTTGTAGTTCAGGCTGGCCCCAAACTCACTGTGTAGCCCAGGCTAGCCTCAAACTCAGCAATCCTCCTGCCTCTCCCTCCCAAATGCTGGGATTACAGGTGTGAGTCACCATGCCCAGTATTGTATGTGGTTACTAGGCTGGAACCAGGGATTTTATGCTTGCTAGGCAGGCATTGGAATCACTAAGCTAAATCTCTTTAATTTTTATTTTGAGACAGGCTTTAAATTTCCCAGGCTGTATTCAAACTCATAGCCGTTCCTTGTGCTTCAGTCTCCCAGAGTGTTGGAATTACAGCCATGTGCTACCATGCCTGGTCTTAACTTTAAGTTTTTTTAAGTTAATTAAAAATAAAGGAAATCTCAACTTCTATCATACAGAGGCTCAAAACAATTTATTTAGACACAATAAAAAAGGTTGCCTTGGGCCGGAGATGTAGCTCAGTGGTTCTGGTGCCTGCCTTGCCAAGCGCAAGGTCCTGGGTTCGATCCCCTGTAACCACATACAGTGCTGGGCGTGGTGGCCTATAATCCCAGCACTGGGGAGGCAGAGACAGGAAGATTGCTGAGTTCGAGGCTTGCTGGCGAGATGTTGTCTCAAAAACAAACAAACAAAAATTTTTAAAATTAAGACCGTCTCAAAAAAGGAAAAAAAAAAAAGGTTGCCTTAGGAGGAGTTGCCAGTGTTTTTACAGAGAATGAAAAAGAAGCATGAAGAAACAAAAGAAGCATGAAAAGGTTTCTGCTAATTTACTCTGCCATTCAAGTTTTTTTTTTTTTTTTTTTTTTTGCTTTTGAGACAGGGTCTCGCTTTGTAGTTCAGGCTGGCCCTGAGCTCACTATGGTACCCAGGCAAGCCGCTGCGAACTCAGCAATCCTCCTGTCTCTGCCTCCCGAGTGCTGGGATTACAGGCGTGAGCCACCACATCCGGCATCGTGGTATGCGGTGTTGATTATTGGTGGGCGTGTCTCCATGCCCAGCATTATATGTGATTATCGGGGATCGAACTCAGGACCTTTTGCTTGCGAGGCAGTCGCCGGAACCACTGAGCTAACCCTCCAGCCCTGCCCTTCAAGTTTTAGTATATGTGCTGCCGAAGCGAGCACTGCCATTCAAGTTCTAATTCCATACTGTTTTTTATAGCTTGTTTTCTAAAATCTAATTTGAAGATTAAAAATTATTTCTAAGGTAAAAGGACTTACAATTTTATCAAAACATTTCTCTACAAAACTCAACTCTGGTTGTCTGCATTTGAGTATGTACACCTTGTGCAAAAGATAAATATAAACATTACCAAAGTTGATGGTTATTGTCACAGATTGGCATGAGCCATCTCTTCATCTGCAGAGTGCCCACACCTTGTAAAGTAGCAACAAATTAAAAGCTTATAAAAACTCAAAAATAATATGATACTATGAATGCACTAACAGGAGTTAAGAGTTCTAGAGACTTTGGAGTTGTCCTTTTTTTTTTTTTTTTTTTTTTTTTGCTTTTTTGAGACAGGGTCTTGCATTGTAGTTCAGGCTGGCCCTGAGCTCGCTATGGTGCCCAGGCAAGCTGCCGCGAACTCAGCAGTCCTCATGTCTGCCTCCCGAGTGCTGGGATTATAGGCGTGAGCCACCACGTCCGGCATTGAGTTGTCCATTTTTTGTGAAATGCTAGTATGGTTTGGAGTGAATACTCTTGAAAGTATCTTGAGACTTGTGAGATTTTTCAGTAAAATACATTTTCTTCAAAATAGAAATGATACTACTTTAAATTTGTAATCTGAATTTGTTTTCTTTCAGAAATCGAGCTATAGCAGATTATCTTCGTTCAAATGGTTATGAAGAGGCATATTCAGTTTTTAAAAAGGAAGCTGAGTTAGATATGGTATGTTTGACTTTTTATAGTTGTTCACAATAATATAGTTAATGAGTGGATTTTACTCAAGTATCAGCAGTCCAATCAGCTATTTATTAATCTTGTAATTTTTGTTATTCTGTTTTACTTTGTATTGAACTTGATTTTCATCCTTTTTAAAATATTTAGTCTTGAAGATGTTTTATATGGGTTGAACTGTTATGGCAAAAGCATTTTTAAAGATTCTCAATTTTTTTCCTTCAGAATGAAGAATTAGATAAGAAGTATGCTGGACTTTTGGAAAAAAAATGGACATCTGTTATTAGATTACAAAAGAAGGTAACTAGGTCTTCTATTTAAAGTTGTATTTGGTATGTTATATAAAGCCCTTGGAAGTACTAATTACTCTCTGGATTACAAATCTGATCTTGATAAGGCAAATAAAAATACATTTCCTGTACTTAAGATTTTTGACTTAGGTCATTGCTGATAGATGCTAACTCATACAACCTGCATTATTGACTAAGTTGAATTTTTGCATAATTTTGATTTTGAGAAGTTCACACTGACCTTAGAGGGGAAAGACACATGATGCTAGTGTGGTGATGGGAAAGGAGCATTAAAGTGTGTTCTGTTAAATCATTTATATCTATGAGCTTTCATTTTGTAAGTTGAAGGCAACAAATAATAATACAGATCTACAATGTATATATAATACTTCCTAAGCAAAATTAGAGATTATGTATATATATATATATATAAGACTCTTAGAAAAGTTTCTAGCTCAGAGGTGTTCAATAGCTATTAGCTTTTATTATGATTTCGTTTTCATATATTTATATTAAATATTTATGACAACAGTATTACATTTTTTGTTATTTAGATTTTGGTGATAAATTAAGATTTTATTTAAATCTATCAAATCCTTTGTAAATTGCAGGATTTTTAAAAATGTTTCTTACAGGGCCGGAGGGTTAGCTCAGTGGTTCCGGCGCCTGCCTTGCAAGCGCAAGGACCTGAGTTCGATCCCCGGTTACCACATATAATGCTGGGCATGGTGGCTCACGCCTGTAATCCCAGCACTCGGGAGGCAGAGACAGGAGGATTGCTGAGTTCGCGACGGCTTGCCTGGGCACAATAGTGAGCTCAGGGCCAGCCTGAACTACAAAGCGAGACCCTGTCTCCAAAAAGCAAAAAAAAAAAAAAAAATGTTTCTTATATAGATGGAAAAGAAGGTTCTTCTTCTTTCTTCTTTTCTTTTTCTTCTTCAATTCTCATAGCAAATTCAGGACCTACACTTGATCTTAGCCAAAAAGCTGAGAAGCAATGCAAATTCAGGCAATTGCTCTACCACTGAGCTATATTCCTAGCCAAAGGCACGTCTAAAAAAAAAAAAAATGTAACAGGGGGCCGGAGGGTTAGCTCAGTGGTTCCGGCGCCTGCCTCGCAAGCACAAGGTCCTGAGTTCGATCCCTGGTAACCACATATAATGCTGAGCTTGGAGACACGCCCACCAACAATCAACACCACATACCACAGTGCCAGACGTGGTGGCTCACGCCTGTAATCCCAGCACTCGGGAGGCAGAGACAGGAGGATTGCTGAGTTCGCGGTGGCTTGCCTGGGCACCATAGTGAGCTCAGGGCCAGCCTGAACTACAAAGCAAGACCCTATCTCAAAAGGCAAAAAAAAAGTATCAGCATCTGTCTATACTTAACTGCCTCTTTCTTGTCAAGGTTATGGAATTAGAATCAAAGCTAAATGAAGCAAAAGAAGAATTTACATCAGGTGGTCCTCTTGGTCAGAAACGAGACCCAAAAGAATGGATTCCCCGTCCACCAGAAAAATATGCACTAAGTGGTCATAGGAGTCCAGTCACTCGAGTTATATTCCATCCTGTGTTCAGTGTTATGGTCTCTGCTTCAGAAGACGCTACAATTAAGGTAAGTGTTAAAAGCAGACATGAAGTCATTAGTGGGACCAAAAAAAAAAAAAAATCCTGAGAAGAACCTAAACAGAAATATAGGAATGAAAGTAATTTGCTTCTGAACTTGAAAGACAGTAAAGTTTTGCTGTAGCTCCTGAGAGGCATGCTGCCAATAAGGTCACTCATAAATTTGAAAATGTGGAAGTGTAAATAAATTCATTGCAATAAATTTAGTGTTGAAAAGTGGATTAGTTTGTTTTGAATTAATGTGATTCTTAATGAAAACTGTGTTCCTTTTTACCACAAGTGATTCATGAAAATACTGGTTTATAGAGCTAGTGATTTAGGGGTAGATATATACTGCAGAAGAATTTTATACCATTTTTGTAGCTATCTTTAGAGACAGAGTGATAATTTATGTCATGTATAGAAAGATTAAATTATAGGTAAATTTCTGTGTTGTAATGCTTATTTCATATTAAAATCTAGATACAACCCCCTCCCTACCATAGCCAGGCTCAAACCCAGGACCTTGGCACTTGCCAGGCAGATGTAGAGGCACGGAGCTAAATATCCAGCCCTGAATTCTAGATTTTAAGGTTTAAGAAAATGTGAGCCACTTGTACACATTACATAGGAGCAGGCTAGTATAAAATCCAAGTATGACTTCAATATGACATAATTATTCATTTCTTAAAATTAAGTATTATTGTATATTTTCCTTATGTGGTTTCTTTAGTCATAAATTAAGAGCTTCTATTTTGTGGACTGGTAATCTAGGGCAGGTTGCAGGATAATTGTAAGGAAGCCTTAAATTCATATGTACATCATAAGCTGAAATAAATGTGCATACAGTACATTAGTATGCCACTTTTTAATTTCTGGTGTTGAGGGTCAAATGCAGGGCCTTGCGTGTGTTAGGCAAGCATGCTACTCCTGAGCTACAGCCTGAGCTTCATACTACTTTTCCTTTTTTTTTTGAAACAGGATCTCATTTTGTAGTTCAGGCTGGCCCTGAGCTCACTGTGTAGCTCAGGCAAGCCTTGAACTCAGCAGTCTTTCTGCCTCTGCCTCCCAAGTGCTGGGATGAGAGGGGTGAACCACTACACCTGGCACTGTGGTTTGTGGCACTGATTGTTGGTGGGGGTGAGTCACCACATCTGGTACTGTTGGTGTTGTATTTGGTTACCAGGGATCTAACCACAGACCTTGCACTTGCTAGGCAGGTGCCAGAACCACTGAGCTAAATCTCTGGCCCATACTTCTTATTTCAAACATAGGTAGGCATATATTTAAAGTATTCATAGTGTAAAAGAAAGAGAGAGAAAGGCCTAGCTTGTCCTTTTTTTTTTTTTATTAACTGTGTTCTCATTCTTTTTTAATTGGTACATTTGTGGTATATAATAATTATATTCATTTTGGGAAGTTGGTATAGGTACATGACATTTCTTAATTCTTTTGCTTAGCCTATTTTAAACATTCTCAGAACACTTACATTAGCCTGTATTTGTACAGAGTAATTTTTTTTTTTGAGACAGGGTCTTGCTTTCTAGTTCAGGCTGGCTCTGAGCTCACTATGTAGTCCAGTCAAGCCTTGAATTCAGCAATCCTCCTGTCTGCCTCCTGAGTGCTGGGATTACAGGTGTGAGTCACCAAACCCGGCACTATGGTATGTGGTATTGATGGCTGGTGGGCGTGAGTCTCCATGCCCAGCATTGTTTTACGTGGTTACTGGGATCAAACTCAGGACCTTGCGCTTGCGAGGCAGGCACCGGAACCACTGAGCTAATCCTCCGGCCCAAGTACAGAGTAATCTTACACAAACCTTTTTTTTGAGACAGGGTCTTGCTTTATAGTTCAGGCTGGCCCTGAGCTCACTGTGTAGCCCAGGCAAGCCTCGAACTCAGCAATCCTCCTGCCTCTGCCTCACAAGTGCTGGGATTACAGGTGTGAGCCACCACGCCCGGCACTGTGGTATGTGGTACTGGTTGCTGGTGGGCGCAAGTCACCACGCCCAGCATTGTATGTGGTTACCGGGCATTGGACTCAGGGCCTTGTACTTGCAAGGCAGGTGCTGCAACCACTGAGCTAAATCTCCAGCCCAAGTAATGTTACACAAATCTATTTTTTAATAAGGTTTTGAATAGCTCATGTAATTTCTTGAATGTTGAACTAAACATGAGAAACAGAATGCTTATATGGGTGTACTTCTGTACCATCATAAATTTGAAAACTTAAGGCCAGAGATTTAGCTTAGTGGTTCCAGCATCTGCCTGGCAAAGTGCAAGGTTCCAAGTTCCATTCCTGGTACCACATACCACATACCAAAATGCCAGGCGTGCTTGCTCATGCCCATAATCCCAGAAGTCAGTACCACACATCACAAAGCAGGATGCAGTGGCTCACACCTATAATCCCAGCACTTAGGAGGCAGAGCTGGGAGGACTGCTGAATTTGAGGCTTGCCTGGGCTACATAGTGAGCTCAGGCCAGCGTGAGCTACAAAGTGAGACCCTGGCTCAAAAAAAGAGAAAAGAATGAAATAAATTTACAAGTTAGGAACTGTTTGCAGAATGTGATTGAAAAATACAGTGAATGTTAATTTTTGTTTTCTTTTTGCTTTTTGAGACAGGGTCTCACTTTGTAGTTCAGGCTGGCCCTGAGCTCACTGTGGTGCCCAGGCAAGCCGCCGCGAACTCAGCAATCCTCCTGTCTCTGCCTCCCAAGTGCTGGGATTACAGGCGTGAGCCACCACGTCCAG
>PVIC010044751.1:0-15139 GCA_004025085.1 Thryonomys swinderianus
ATGTGATTTTCTTGTTTTTATCTGCAGTTAGGAGTTGAAGGAAATAACTCAGGTTCATGAAGTCAGACCTTTGGGTGACAAACACGAATTGGTTCTATAGAGTATAATTCTTGAGACCTGTTGGAGCTGGGAAGTACAATTCACTTGCTAATGCTTTACACACAATGGTGTGAAAGAAACAGGATAAAGCAGGTGAACATCTGTCTCCTCTGAACAAGGAGACATGATATCATACCTGGAAGACTTAATAGTTCATGGATCTGAAGAGTGCAGCATGAAAATTTCAATTCTTTAGCTGGAACAGTGGTTCAATGTTAGTGTTTGCTTGGTGTGTGTGAGGCCCTGAGTTCATCCTCAGTGCTTCCAGAAAAGAAAAATGTAAGATAAAAAGAGAAAACATTTTTTTAAAGGGAAACTTAATAACAAACAAAAAACCTGTTCAGGAGCTTTAGCTCACTGGTTCCAGCGCCTACCTCATAAGCACAAGGCCCTGAGTTTGATCCTGGTAACCACATACAATGCTGGACGTGGTGACTCATGCCCACCATCAATCAGTACCACATACCACAGTGTGAAGCATGCTGGCTCATGCCTGTCATCCCAGCACTGGGGAGGCAGAGGGGCAGGAGGATTGCTGAGTTCGAGGCTTACCTTGGCTACATAGTGAGCTGAGGGCCAGTGAGAAATACAAAGCGAGACCGTGTCTTAAAAATTAAAACAAAACAAAAACATTTCAAAAAAAGGAATGAATATGATCAACATGGGTTGTGTTTTCCATGTGCCACCCCTCATAGAGTGCAGACCTCTGAGAAATCATTTGGGAAGCAACGGGTTCTAGCCAGTGTTCCTGTCCTGCAGCCTTTGGTGTGTGGTACCATACTGCAGGGTCTCAATCATTTTTAATTAAGTATACTAGAAACTTCATAGGTTCAGTAACCTATGACACATACAGCATGTGTAAGAAGAGTGGAGGTGCCTTAATTTCAGGCAAAAACTGCTTTCCTTTTACAACACTGATGTTGCTGCCAAATCCTTTCTTGTGCCAGGGTAGCTCAGGGAACTTTCTAAATGTCCAATAGGTTCTAGTCCAAAGGACAGCAAGCGATGCTCCCTTGGGAATGCTTTTTTGCCTTGGTTGTATTTCGTCACTTTCCAATTCCTGTGATAATGTACGTGACACCCACAAGTTGAATGAGAAAGAACTTCTTTTTGCCTCACTGTTGCAGAGGAGTTAATCCATGGTTGGTTGGTTTCAGTGAAGAATATTCTGGTGCAAGGGCAAGGAGTAGCAGAGCTGCTTACTTCATGGAGGCTGGGATGCAGAGCACCCTGAAGAGCAAGAGAGGAAGGGTTATGGAGGAGCTATAGTCCCAGTGACGCTGACACTCAACAGGAGTGTGCTTTATTAATCACTTAGGAAACTCTTCAGTCAACCAGTTTGATAGTTAAGATTAACTGTCACAATGGCCATAGTGTGTGGCCTTTGCTGCTTGTGGAGCACATTTTAACTGTCTACATTGTACCTTACTTCAGATGTGATGGAATTTTTTTCTCATATGTCAGTTTTTCTCTCAATTTTCAAGGCTTATCCTTCAGGGCTGCTTAAATACCCTTGTGAATCTCAAACATCTATAGTACTTTATATGAAATTTTACTCTCAGGTGTGGAAAATGTTTCCTTGTCCACATACCTCAGCAGTATTTGTACTTTTAGAAAATAATTTGGTATGTCTATCTAAATTTATTCCAGTTTGTGGCCTGTGCTCTAAATTATACCCTTTTATATTATTTACACGCAATGTAAATGGAACCTTGTTGCAGGTGATATCAATGGCATATAATTAAAAATGACCTCTGAGTGTTACATGATATGACATGTATGACCTACCTAAGAGTGCAGGCATGTTTCCTTCCTATACCCTCCAAATCTATTTTGGACTGCCTCAGGGAGCTCTCCACAGCCTTGAACAGAGACATGACTTAGAAATAAAAGGTTTCGAGAGGGAAAAAAAAGAAGCCTATTATATTCTTGAGAGAATAATGTCACTTTTTTCTTAAGTTTCCTGTCTTAACGTTTCTATGCCATTTTGGCATTATGCCATTCCTGTCTTCTTTGAAAGTATTAATTACACTTTTCAGCGTTAATTTTTAAAAATTTTTCAGACAGGGTCTCACATTGTAGTTCAGGCTGGCCCTGAGATGACTATGTAGCCCAGGCAAGCCTTGAACTCAGCAATCCTCCTGCGTCTGCCTCCCGAGTGCTAGGAGTACAGGGGAGAGCCAACACGCCCGGCTTCAGCGTTATTTTTATCTTAAAACAGAATCTTCCAAAACTGTCCAGGCTTAAATTGAGTGATCGTTTGGCCTCAGCCTCCCAGAGTGCTAGAATTCCTGGCATGGGTCACCAGGCTCAGCTCAGCTAGTGATATTTTTTTCAGACATTATTTCCTACTCCGAAGTCCAAACTTGTTAACCTCCTCTCCTCAGTCAACTCCCATCTTCATTTTCTCCTTAAGCCATTCCCATTTTCCTTGTGCTTCTTAGATCCCTGTTACAGGTTAGAGGGAGAAGTCCCTTAAAGCTTCCTGTGCGCCTAAGAAGCTTTTGGAAGTTGTTTGGACAACAGGGCCGCCATACCTCACTGACCTGACTGAAGGCAGGTAGCTGGGGGTGTGGCCGGAAGGGCTTCCGCCCTCAGCTCCACCCTCGTTTCTGGCCTGACCGCCATGATTTCAGCCTTTCTTCAGTCCTCCGGTCCGCACGCGCAGTGATTCTACCTTGGTGCTTATGGACCACGGCCGCAACTTCTAAAAACAGTGAGCCTGAAATGAACTCCTTCACTTTTAACTTGTGGGTGTTGGGTATTGTAGCATAGTAACAACAAATTGATGACGATGGTCCTTTTCTGAAAGTTAACACATGTATTTTCTAACTTGGTATGGAAGTTGTTCTCTGTGTTCATGAAGAAAACATGCTAAATCTTTTGAGAATACGCTTTACGGCACTGCGAATAATATATAAGGCATCGGGTGTATTATTGGCACCAAGGATCAAAGTCAGGACCTCAGTCTTCCCAGGCAGACGCTGGGCCCCTGAGCTGCATCTGTGGCCAGGAATTGTGTCTATTACTCAGAAGCCGGAATTCTTTGACAGGGGCTTTTCGTTTATTTTAGAAAGATTATTTTACTTGTAGTTTTGCATTTATGTACTTAGACTATCTTTTCCTACTGTAGTTGTTGGAGAACTGGATGCAGTTAAGGGGTAGGGTTCGGGGAAGAGAAGCAGTCCGATTATTCCTGAGTCCCTCACTAGAGTCCCCACCGTGCTGTGTGCCAGTCACTTTTCTAAACTTGTAACACTCGCGAATTCAGTTACTCGTCATCCCTATGAAGTAAATTATTTTACTAATGAGCAAAGAGGGGAGAAAAGGAGATCAATGTCTTGAACCAAGGCATTCTCCAGGGTTCATGTGTATTTGCTCATCCCTTAAAGGGATCTAGCAGCCCAAGATGGCGTCCAAAGCCTCGTGCTCTGGAAGGCGGGCTTTCGTCAGGTGATGGATCATGGGGGTTGATGGTGTATTTGCAGTTAGGAGCTGGGGCCTGTTTAGAGGCAGCTACTGGAGTCGTGGTTTGGAATTTATCTCTCCCCCCCCCCGAACTCCTGCCTTCGCGCTTCTGCCAAGCCCCGCCCCTCATGTGGCTCACTAGCTCTTCCTCTAGCGTGGCTCCCAGTTTCCTCCCTTGCATCTCAAGCCCCGCCCCTCATGCAGCTCCCAAACCCCACCCCTCATGCGGCTCCCAGCTCCTCCCTTCATGTCTTCCAAACTCCTCCCCTCACCTGGCTCCCAGTTTCCTCCCTTCGCGGGTCCCCCAAGCCCTGCCCCTCGTGTGGCTCCCAAGCTCCTCCCCTCACAGGGCTCCCAAGCTCCACCCCTCACGCACAGCTTCTGTCGGCCATTTTATAACTTGTTCCTAGGCAGGCTGTTGAACTCTGCTGCGCGGTCCTGCTCCGGAGCCTGTTGTCTGCGAACCGTAGCCGTGAGTAAAAATATATAAACTTTTAAGGTCAGAGACAATTAAATCAGATTTCTCTCTTCCAGAATCTAAGTTTCTATTTTACCTTCACTAACCTAAAAATGCCAGTCCACACTGCACCTAACAGACTTAAGTTCTGCGTTATCCATAAAACTAGAAAGCTAAAAATATTGAGACCTCGTCATCTGTGGATCCCACTTGTGGTAATAGCCCTTGCATTTACATAACAACTATAAAACAGCAGACAATGTGCAAATGTTATTTTTTAGAATTTGAATCTTCCATTGCTTAAATCCAAGTAAGTAAGAACCCTAGGTAAGAGAGAGAATAGAGTCAGTGCATATGTTCACATACTTAAACCTTAGCTCCTACTGTTTCTATCGCAGACAATGCCTTAGTTTCACTAAGAAACAGAAGCCGACATCCTGATGTCTGATGAAGGCTATATATCCTGATTGCAACTGCGTGCCACTTGTCCTAAGCTTATTCTGTAGGTATGAGTACTTGTGAATTTTCTCAGAGCTCCTTAGCCTTGTGCTCATTTATTATTACCAGTTATTTATCAAACCCCACCCACTCACTTTCTCTCAAAGTGAGTAAACCGGACACTTACACATTTTTCCACATTTCCCACTTCCCCATCCACAAGTTTTCATAGCCACGTGTTTTCATGTTCTAAAGCCAAGAACATATTTGCCTACTTCCTCCTTGTCTGAGGGTGTTCAAGCCAGAACCTCAGACATACGAAGTTGTCTGATTAGAGGTCTGGGAAGAGGAGAATTCCAGGGTCGAGACAAGAACAAGGCACATTTAGACTGCAGAAATTCTTTTTGTCTCAGAAATTATCTCGGTAAACATTTTATATTTTGTTTTTTCTCTAGAGAAAGAAGTCTCTGATTGAAGCTACTCAAGAGAAGTTGGTACTTTATGTCTAGGTAACTCCAACTCCTTTCTCTCACAATTCTTAATGTGTTTTTATGCTTTTACTAAGTGTGGTTTTGTGCTCAAAGTCTGGTAGACTGAAGTTAAGTAATGAAATTGCAGACCAAAAGGGAGAGGTCAGGACAGGGTTTAGTGCAAGGAGAAAAGAAAGTACCTCAGCTTGGGAGGGGCCCCCAAAGTAGATTGCAGGGACATGAGTTTGTTTTTTGAGACAAGATCTAGCTTTGTAGTTGATGCTGGCCCTGAGCTCACTGTGTAGCCCAGGCTAGCCTTGAACTCGCAGCAAGCCTCCCACCTCTGCCTCTGCCTCCCAAGTGCTGGGATGACAGCCATGAGCCACCATGTCTGCGATTGTGCTGTGTGGTACCGAGGATCAAACTTGGACCTTGGCACTTAAAAGTAGACACTGGAACTACGGAGCTAAATCTGCAGCCCAGGGATGCTTTTCTCTTTTGTGGAGGTCTTTTACGCATAAAGAGAGTGTGAGACCTTTCTTAGTTGACCAGCTCTCACCTTTCACAGGTCACTGCATGGGTTTTAAAAGAACCAGTTGAAACTGCGGGTCTCTAAACCTATTTGTTATTCAACACAGAGTTAAAGGAAATTGAATTTAAATGAAAAACCGTTATTCTGCATTTTCAAGTTTTCTTGAACCACCCTAGATGTAGGGAAGAGTTGCATTCAATTTTGTATGAGGAGCTCTTTTCCTGGTCAGAGTCCTATGGCCTATTCTTGTTTAAATGTCTATTATTTTTCCTGTTTCCTCTTATTTATATTTTTATACCTGCTTTACAAACTTTACCTTACTGGCTCCATCTAAAATTATAATTTCACTAAGTGAAACCCAAAAGCTTAGTGACCCTAACAATCTGGAACATGCCTTTGGCTAGAAAACATGTTACAATCTTGAGATGATAGCCCCTGAAATTTGAGGGCTGCTTACTCTGCAGTGTGCATAGGACTTATTTTGGGAACGTCATTAGAATTGTGCTTTCCTGAGGGCTGGAGATTGAACTTAGTGGCTCCAGGGTCTGCCTAGCAAGTGCACAGCACTCGGGAGGCAGAGGCAGGAGGACTGCTGTGTTCAAGGCTTGCCTGAGCTACATAGTGAAGTCAGGGCCAGCCTGAACTACAAAGCGAGACACCCTGTCTCAAAAAAGAAAAATTGTGCTTTCTACTCAGGGGCTTGGGATGAATAAAGGTATGGTAATGATGAAAGCAAATAATATGTGCAGCATCACTTGTAATGATTTAAAATTTATCTGATCAATACAGATGAAGGCCCCGTCTTAGCCAAGAAAAAGCAGAAAAGGTTCATTTTTCCCAGCCTACAAGCCTGGATGTCAAATGTGCAGCAGGTAAAGAGACATTCACTGCAGGAGAGGATAACGGAGGGGCAACGGAAGGATGTATTTCACCGATCCTTGGTCTATATGTGAATGAAAATAACATGGCTGGCACGCATCAGAGGAGAGGTGCCATGTGACGTTAGACTTTGGGCAGTGCTCCATTCGTAAAGTGGCCATTTAGATAATTAAAATATGATGGACACGTTTTCAACTGTAGTAATTCACAACAGGTGCAGTGACGTGCTCTGGGCCTTGGGAGAGGTGGTTGGTCGTGTGAGCACAGATGGACTCACTTTGGCCAAAACACGATTCTTCCAGAAGCTTTTAATGATATCAGGACAGGACAGACCTAGCATGTGAGGGCCCTGAGGCAGACTTCCTGTCAGGGTCTCTAAGCTACTGTCCTGCATCATGGGCTGAGGGCCTCTGCACAGGAGTCAGGTCAGGTTCCTGGCTCACCCTTTCTCCTGTGGCCCCTCAGGCATTAAGGCCACTCACTGCTTTTCTTAGAAACAAGAGTTTGCCCTTTTTTTATTAGCTTCTCTAGTGTTGCACTGTCACCAGCATTCCTTGGGGCAACCACAACTTCTCATTCAGTCTCTTCACACATTTTAACCATTTGGAGTATGTTTTCCATAAATACAAATTTTATATTTCATTTGTTTATATTTTGTTATTTACTCATGAGAGGCTTCACTTCTCAGATTTTGCGAACTGCAAAAATACCGTGAGGGCTTTTCTCCAGGTATTTTATTTTAAAGTAGAGCCCTCAAAGCGAGATTCATAGAGAGCACCAAAAATGACAAGCTTGGAAAGTCCTGGAGCACACAGCAGGCCCGACGTGATTTGTAGGAAGCACTTCCCACATTAATACACTTTCTTATTGTCATTAAATCACAGAGCACTACTAAGCTGCTAAGCAATGGTTCTCATTTTTGCTTTTATTTCCAAACACCACTTAGCTCACTTCACCTAAGCTTTGTTAGAAATTTGGCTATCAATGTGGAAAATAGAAACTGCTCTCCTTTTTCTTTGGTATTACAACTAGGAGATAAACAGGAGAATGTTGCTGAAATTGTTTCTTTTCCGAGGACAAGCAAAAAAGAGGGGGAAGTTCCTTATTTCTCAGGCCTTCAAACCAGCAGTTCTACTACACAGGGCCACCACCTTCACTGAATGTAGTGCCCTTCTTCATAGGGTGTTGGTCATAGACATTTCAGTCATGCATGTCACTCTTTGGAGAAGACTAATACATGCAACCTACCGTGTCAGTGTTTTAAGGCTTTTGTGTAGATTTCCCCCAAAACTTTATGTTGTCATAGGGGTCATTTTCAGAAGTGGCTAAATGTAGATTCTGAGACACTAAGATTAAATGTGCATGAGGACTGATGGTTTTATCACTGCCCTAATGCCCCAGCATTCTGGATAAGATAAAAGGGGCAGAAAATTGCTGCTCAGGTCACCTTGTTGCCTTTGCTAAGGTGATGATGCCATGAACTGTTTATCTTCTGTGATGCCCCTCTATTGTGTGCCACCCTGCCTGGGTGCCAGCTGATGATGGAATGAAACCTCTACGGTTGGTGAGCTGAGTAACCTTCCTTCTTTTTATCTTTGGGTGTCAGGTATTTTGTCTCCATCACAAGAGAAAATAACACCACAGTGGCCATAGGAGTATGGATACAGCAGCACCCACAGAACTTCTTCCCTAAGGTCCAGGCAGGATGCTCGCATTGCCGGACTGGAGTTGACGCCGATCATCAGGTCTTTAAAAGAATGAGCTAGAAATTGTGGGCTCCTAGAAAAAGTCAGTCCTGTAGGTTTTCCAGGGTCCATACAGGTAACGTGACTTGGAGTGAGGCTGAGGCTTTTTTTCTTGTGAACTGTAAGCTTTTATTCTGCAAATGCTAAGTAGTCTTCACACTCTGGAAGCACCAGGTAGTTCTTTACTGGCAAATACCCCCGTACTTCATAAATTTTTACCATTTCGTATGAATTTCTTCAAATTCTCTCCTACTTCAGAGTGCATCCAAGTGCTTTCTACTCTTTCAATAGTGGAGACACTCTTACAGGTGTTGATAATTTTCTTTCCTTGAAAATAAATTTTCTTGGTTTGGGGACATAGCTCAGTGGTGATGTACCAGCCTGGGAAGTAGCTCTTTAGATTTTCTGATCAAATGATAGTCTACTCTGTGTATTAAAATCTTTTTAATGACTAAGTGTACTATTTCCGTATAGTATAATATATCAATGTTCACTTTCACTTTTTTTTTTTTTTTGAGACAGGGTCTCGCTTTGTAGTTCGGGCTGGCTCTGAGCTCATTATGTAGCCCAGGCTAGCTTCGAAATCAGCAATCCTCCTGCCTCTGCCTCCCCAGTGTTGGGATAACAGTCGTGAGCAACCACGCCCCGCACTGTGGTATGTGGTATCGATTGCTGGTGGGTGTGAGTCACCATGCCCAGCATTGTATGTGGTTTCCGGTGATCGAACTCAGGACCTTGCACTTGCAAGTCAGGCGCTGGAACCACTGAGCTAAACCTGCGGCCCCGATGTTCACTCTTTCGTGTGTGTGTGTGTGTGTGTGTGTGTGTGTGTGCGCGTACTTGTTTTTGTTTTGTTTTGTTTTGTTTTGTTTTTGGTTCTTTTTTTGAGACTGGGTCTTGCTTTGTATTTCAGGCTGGCTCCGATCACACTATGTAGACCGGGCAAGTCAGGAACTCAGCAATCCTCCTGCCTCTGCCTACTGAGTGCTGGGATGACAGGTATGAGTCACCATGCCCAGCATTGTAGCATGTGGTACTGATTCCTGGTGGGCGAGAGTTACTCTCCCTGATATTGTTGTTAGGTGGTTACCAGAAATCAAACCAGGGAGCTTGGGCTTGCCAGGCAAATGCTAGAAGCACTGAGGTAAATCTCAGGCCACCGTGCTATATATCTTTATGTATCTATATATTCATCTTTATGTATCTATATATTCATCTCTCTGTTGCATGGTCTTTTGTTAAGAGGATTCTATCTTTAAAAATTTATGTTTATATTGTTATTTAAAATAAACTTAAGTATGTTTGGATCTTTTACTAGACATATCATTCTGTGTTACTGAAATATTTGCAGATCGTGGAGCCACAATACACACATCTAATTTGGTAATTTATTTTAAAGTCAGCTATGCTTCCTAAGACTATGTTCTTTAGAAATATATTTGGCCTGGAATCCCATGTTGTTTTTCTTGTATTCAGTATTGATCTGTCAATATTCATAAAGTAACTTTCTGAAATTTGATTGGGATTGCATTTATCCCGTAGGTCAATTTGCAGAAAATTGATATTATTCTATGTTGTTTTGATTCAGAATATGGGAAACATAATAATAGATCTCCATTTATTTTGGTCTTTTCTTTGTTTTTTGAGACGGCATCTTGCTGTGTAGTTCAAGCTGCCTTTGAATTCAGTAGATAGTCCAGGCCACTGTCAAACTCACTGAAATCTTCCTGCCTCAGCCTCCTGAGCCCCAGGATTCTAAACGTGCACCATAATAGTCAGTGTCCATCCTCTTAATTTCTCTCAATTTTTTTTGTTTTTGATGAATCGGCATTATAAATCTTTCAGATTAGTCCATAATAATTTTTTTTATTTATTTATTTATTTATTTATTTATTTATTTATTTATTTATTTATTTATGAGACAGGGTCTTGCTTTGTAGTTCAGACTGGCCCTCAGATCACTATGTAGCCCAGGCAAGCCTTGAACTCAGCAATCCTCCTGTCTCTGCCTCCCCAGTGCTGTGATAACAGGCATGAGCCACCACGCCCGACACTGTGGTATGTGGTATTGATTGTTGGTGGGCGTGAGTCACCATGCCCAGCTTTGTATGTGGTTATCAGGATCGAACTCAGGACCTTACCCTCGCGAGGCAGGCACTGGAACCACTGAGCTAAATCTCTGGCCCATAATTTTATATTTTTGAAGTCATAATTGAGGTATATTTTAGTTTCTGATTTTTAATGTTAGTATATATAGAAAAAATGATTTTTACCTTTTATTATGAAAGCTACCATCTTGTAAAGAAATTTATTTATTTTTACTGCTTTTCATAGGTAGTGATATGTGAAATAGGTCAAAACTATTGACGTGGCAATCTTAAGTAGTGAACCTGTGGTAGTTTTCTTTTCATTTTTATACTTGATCTGAACTAGAGATCCGAGAAGCGATGCTTTTTTTATTTTTAGGAGCGGATAAGTGGTAATTACATCATGACAGAGCAGTGAATTTAATAATTAATTGAATAGGATTTGGTCCTTAATCTGCAGGGCTTCCTATCTCGCTGAACTTGAAGTCAAGAGGAAGTTTAGACTGGAGGACCAGGAACCACCTCTCTGCTTTATCTCCTAAGATCACGACCAGAGTGTCTCCTCTGTGTGTTCTTCTCCTTCCTGCCCAGGAACAGTTCTCTGGGTATTTGCCTGTGCCCCACATGCTGTACACATTTCTTTGTCTAATCATTGACTTGTCCATACATGGCCTTCCTAGCTGCTGCCTCTGCTGCTGCTGGCTTGGCGGCTCCGATCAGGAGACACCAAGCCAAGTTCCTTCCAACACTATTCCCGCTGAACTCTGTCTGGCTTGCTAAAACATCCAAATGTGCTGAGTGTCTAAAGTGGTGTTTCAGTTTTTAACCTAAGAACTGACTTTTCTAATATACAAAACAGTTTTCAATGAGCCAGTTTCATTTAATTCAAAATAAACAGAAAAATGATGCTAAGTCTGAGAGAAAGAGGCAGAGGAGATTGCTCTTTTTGCCCTAGTCCTAAAAAGTGCCCCTTGAAATATGCAGCAGATGAAAGGGAAGCACCAGGAGATGACAAAGGAAAACTCAAGGAAAGGAGCGGTTGGTTTGTATGTAATTTGAACATGTTCTTCATATCACTGAGAGATGGAAGCGTGGGCCGGAGTGGAGCCGATTAGGGTCTCCGGCTCCAGTCGTGTGTGCAGTGCGCCACTTCAGGAAGTGCTATCCACGTGGCAAAAAGTGTGAATGGCACTTGGTGAAGTGAGGTAATGCAGCGCAGGGCGACCTGGGCTCTGGCACCGGGAGCAGGCGTGGGGTCCTCAGGGGCCTTGCGGAACCTGGAGCTGCCCGCTCCCTGCACATTCCATTCACAGGACCCTTCGAGAAGCCTTGTACAGGGATAAAACCCCAGGAATGAGATTCTCTGGAATTTGCTTACATGGAGATTTGCCATGGCTTTATATCCTGATGTAAAAAGTCAGGAACCCCACCACTGCCATGCTTTGTACAGTACTGTGTTCAGGGACGTGGCATTCATATAGTTTAGCATGTGAATGCCACCTTTCTGAGTACTGTAAGGTGCAGCATTACAGCATTTTTAGTGGCATCAGAAGGTGGGAGTGGAGCTTCCATGAGCCGTGTTCTCTGGTACCCAGCACCCAGGGCCGCCGCCCTCCCAAGTACTCTGTGCACCTCTGGGAGACCGGAGTCAGAGGGGCCCTAGGAAAAGTTGCTCAGGTAAGTTCTTTGAGATTTGTTTCTTTTTCTTGCACAAAAGCCTGATGACACAGGGAACAATATTTTAGTGCCCCCCTGTTTTATACGTCTTTGTCATTCGGGTTTTTTTGAGGTTTTTTTCTTTTTTTGAGACAGGTTCTTGCTTTGTAGTTCAGGGTGGCCCTAAGCATAGCCCAGGCAATCCTGGAACTCAGCAATCCTCCTACATCGGTGTCACAAGTGCTTGGGATGACAGGTGTGAGCCACCACATCCAGCACTGTGGTATGTGGTGTTGATGGCTGGAGGGCGTGAGTCACCAAGCTCAGCATTGTATCTTGTTACACATATCGAATTCAGGGCCTTGTGCTTGCGAGGCAGTCGCTGGAACCACTGAGCTAAATCTCTGGCCCTTAATTGTGTTCTTTATTGATACATTTTATACACATCTCACCATCACACATAACACTGGGGAATTTGTACCAGTGTATGACACAAGTTAATTCTCATTTCTACCCACATCCCTACCCACCCACATCTCCCCACTCCCTATATGCATGCTCTTTTATTATCTTTCAGAATCATTTATTTCTTCCCCTCATTACTTTCCCACACCAAATATCCTTTGTATAATCCAAATACACATCCAATTTAAAATCCTGACATGTTTTGCTGAATCTGCCTGTTTTCTGTTTTGTACAGTGCTTAAGCCTTTTCGAAGAAGCCTTTAACCACGTTGCTGAATGTCCGACTCCTCAGTCCTCTCAGAGTGATGATCACCCTCTCCTCAAGGTTAAGATGTCTTCAGAGCCCTTCAAAGAATCTCGTGTGCCTCTGATACCATGTCATTAGGGATTAAGGTGGGAACCAGCTTCTGCTCTCAGAATATTTATACTTTCTGATTGATCTTCTAAGTTGCATGTGAAAGGGTGATGTGATGACATTTTGATAGCGTACGTGTCTGTGCAGGTATGTATGTCTGTGTCCATGTGTATGTGCACATACATGATCATGTGAGCCAGTTTCTAATAACCAAGAGCTGTATTATTAGAAAGTGGCTCTGGATTAGAGAGGCAGACAAGTTCTAGGTGTACATGGAGATTGAGGAGGCTGAGGGCCCAGGAAGTCTTAACGCTGTTTTAACAGTCAGACTCCAAATGCCAGAGACCTGGGAAAACCAGTGATTCAGAGACCAGAATTCTCAGCAGCCAGGAGTGTTACATTTGACGTGCAAAGCCAGGAAGGGCAAACCATAGCGAGGCCTACTTTTATGGGCAATTTCCCTTGAGGATATAAGTTTGTTTATAGACAGTTGCATGCACGTGAATATATACGGACCCCAGGATGAGGGGTACGCTGTTCACCCCAGCTACTTGACTCGAGGCTGAGTCAAGAGGATTGGAAGCTTGAGGGTGGCTAGGCCAGTCTGTGAGACTTTGTGTCAAACAATAAAAAGTGTTGAGGGTGTTGTGCAGTGGTAGAGTGTTGACCTGACATCCGCGAGGCCCTCGGTTCAGTTCCCGGTCTCCTCTCACACACCCACACACACGTACATAAAGGTAGTATGACTGACCTTCACAAACCTTACATATAAAACAACCTACAAAATTGAAGAATCCAATCAGTAATTTGGCAAGGTCAGTGTTTTAGTAGTCATTACGTATCAGTGATTAAAAGATACATTGAAATGGAGCATCAGAAACAACTTTTTTTTTTTTTGAGACAGGATCTCACTTTGTAGTCAAGCTGGCTGTGAGCTCACTATGTAGCCCAGGCAAGCCTCGAACTCAGCATCCTCCTGCCTCTGCCTCCCGAGTGCTGGGATGACAGGCGTGAGCCACCACGCCCGGCCAGAAACAACTTTTAGGAAAAGTTGAGTTTTCATCCCTTTCAGTGTGCGGTGCAGTTTGTGAACGGGGCGGGGGGGTAAGTGTGCACGTATGATACCTCTGCTGTCGGACTCAGGTCCTTCCAAATTCGTGTTGGCATACCAAAACGTTGTGAGAACTGAACATAGTTTTCGCACAAGAAATAATTGAAAACTGAGTAATTGGTTCTGAAACACTCAAATGACCCTTTTAAATTGCATTTCTTCAGGACTTTGACGATTTTCACCACGACTTCTTTAACTGTGTGGTGGGTCTCACGTTTCCTTTTAGCTTTATTGCTGATGTCACTAACTTTCTTTGCAGCTGTGGTTACGGTATTTTACACAAAGCACAAAAAAGCCACAGTGATGACTGCCGAACACCCTTGACACTCGCCGTATGCGTTGTCTGGGCCGGAGCAGTGCTTAGACTGAAGCGCCCGCTCCGTGTCCTCTGCAGGACTCCGCACCTCGCTTACTCTCAGTGCATGCAGGCTTTTCAAGGTGGATTTTCAGTTCGACTCCGTAGCAAACCTAGGATCACTGAGCAGGTGTTTTTCCACCTTTGCTGTCCAGGTCTGGAAAGTGTGACTTGGGAGCCGTTCAGCAACTGAGGGATCATGTCTAGAAGGTTCTTAAAATGTAGTTTTTCCAGTTATTTTATGTCACACAGCTATTTGGCCTAGTATTGCTGTTGGATATTGATAAATATATTTTAAAGAATCTGTATTTAGTTCTAGGTTTGTCTTTTTCCTTTTACATTTTTCAAATACTTATGTAGTTCTTTATTACATTGAAGCTACCTCAGTGAAACATATTTCATTTCTTTGTTCCACACATTTTAAAAGTAGTGCTTTTATGGTATCTTTCTCCATTTTTATGTTGTTTTTTATTCTTAAACTGACAGTATTCCTCTTATAAGTTACATAGCAATTCTTTGCCCTTTTATCCTTACAAATTTATTTTATAAGGGAGAATCTCATTGCATTTATATGCACGCAGTCCATAAAATATATACACTTCGGCCAAAGTGAGCTGTATGGGGGACCCTAGAAGATGGCCACGTAGCGCAGAAGACTCCACACTGCCCCCCCGTGGAGAAAACATTGAACCCGCAGGAGGAGCCTTCTCCGTGACCAACGTTAAGCCTGGAGCTCTTTGCAGTATGGATAAATGGCTGGAGGCCAGTGGCCACCGCTTTGAGCACGTCTTGTCCCTCTAGAGGCTGCGGGTCACTTTCAGTCGACTCGTGACGTGTTACATTAGAATTAAAATAGTTTGGCAAGTTTTCCTGAAGTGTGTACGTATTTTCGATGGGCTGTGTGTAATGTACTTGCTGATAGAGTTCGAGAAAACTACAGGATTTTAGCATGATCATCTCCTGTACAGCCTGTATCCCCTCTCCCCTCCATGCCAGCTTTTCCTGCTTTCTGTACTTGCTGA
>PVIC010044752.1:0-14878 GCA_004025085.1 Thryonomys swinderianus
AATCTAACAATTTTAAAAGATACAAAACCTTCATTTCTCTTTCTGTTGCATGAACACAGCCTGAACTGACTCTGTGCCTGATCATCACAAGGTAATTAGATACTGCCAAATGGTTGTGATTCTCTTCTGACCAGAAATTAGTTTGCACAAAGTGACAGAAGCCGTATCGCGTGACATCCATTATGACTCCCACTCAGTAACATGGAGAACAAGGAATGGATTTTGATTTTGATCAAGTAATCTACTATTGTCCGGAGACCAAACAAAACTCTGCCTCTGCCTAAACATCTAAATAATTGTTTCTGATATGTTTTTTTTCTTACTTTTCTGTCATATATTTAATTCTTAGCAGCATTTTTACATATATTAATGCAAGTTTATATTTTTTCTTTTTAGTTTTGTTCTGCTCAATGGAGTAGAGTTTACATATCCAACATTAACAATTAAATTATAGTCCCAGGCTGAGTCATCATATTAAGACTGATTTCTACTGCAGATGGCATGAGGCCAATCTGTGTACCTCATAAGACAAGGGTTAGGGAAGCAAGTCACACAGGGGATTCAAAAGCTTCACTCAGCTTTTCAGTGCCTAATACACTATGAATATGCGCATTTCTTTTGTGTAGAAGTAGGATTAAACCATCCTTCTTTTTACAAATGCAAATTCTAAATGATGCAGTTTCACAAAATGAAAGCAGATTAACAATCTTCCAAGTGACTGCTTACATATTACTCATGGAAAAGAAAATAAAGTAAATTTCCCTTCTAAATATGTGCTAAAATTAAAAAAAAAACTAACAAGCAACAAAGATAGATGTATTAATGCATAGCAAACGATAACAATGAAAAAATGAATAGATTAAAAACATTTTAAAATCATTTGCTCTAAACTTTGATGGTCAGATGGTATAATTATGTAAAACAAAAACCAGTTTAAAATGTCAATAGAATCAGTTAAACATGGTTCATTGAAAAAATGATGAAGTTGAGTTTACTGATAATTAGAAAATCACAGGATATTCTGTCATAAATACTACAATACTAACATTAAAAATCCCAGAAAGCAGACTTGAAATCTTGTATTCATTTCATCACTATTCATAGTTTATACTAAGAATGAAACATTAGAAACTTCTAGATTACATGGCAGATGTATAGTATATAAAGAGTAAAGGTTGCACTTCTTTTGACCGTCGCTGAACCATTTCACATATCCAACAGCAATGAGTTAATGTTTTAAAATTTTCAAAGTATCCTCAATACTTATCAGTGTTCAATTTTGGATGCTAGTCGTTATGGCAAATGTAATACAAATATCTCATTGTAGTATTAATTTGAATTTTCTTGATAATTACTGATACATATATTTCTAGAATTTGCGACCAATTGTATCTATTGAAGAAGTGTTATTTTATAATTCATATTTGCTCTAGCTTTTGCTTTTCATCATCTTTACTAATAAGTTAAAGAAATTCATTATATATTTTGGAAATTAATCTTTTGTTAAATTTGTATTTTAAAAATAAGTTCTTACATTGCACACATATTTTTTAACTGCATGTTGTTTCTTTAGCTGTGCAGTATTTCATGTGATAGTCTCTCTTGTTTATTATTTGTTTTGATTTTTGTTCATTTGGTGTTCTAGGCACATGTGTATAAACTCATTTTTAAGACTAATGCAATGAATATTTGTTCATATATTTTGTTCTAGGAATTTTACAGTATTTAAATGTGTTTTTAATTAATTTTGATTTGATTTGGAGTGTATGATCAGAGTCCAATTTCATTCTTTCATAGGTAAATATTCAATTTTATGAATATTATTCAACCACTTTCCTCATTTTGTCTTCTTGACACCTTGTTCAAGACCAATTGATTGAAAACATAAAATATATATTTATTGAATGTTTATCCCTTGTCCTTGTTCTGTATGTCTATCATTTTGTAGTACTTACTCTTTTAAACAGTTTTGTATCATACTTTGCAGTTAGAATGTTAGCACCAATTCTGTTCTTTCTCAGCATTGATTTAGTTATTAGTCATTTTAGTTATTAGTCAATTAGTCAAATGGTAGACCATTTGAATTTTGTATTTTATTAGACTTTCTGAATACATCACTCTAATTTCTTAAAAACTGTACTCAATCTACATACTTTCTCTATTATGAATCTTTATCAATATTAACTCTTCTAATTCATAAACAATAAATGACATTGTGTACATTTTAAAATTTATTTCATAAGTGATTTATATTCATCAATATGCAAAACACTATTAGTATCCCAGCTGATTTCCTATTTTAGTATATGTGCTGCCGAAGTGAGCACCCAGCTGATTTCCTTGGATAAAATAATCCTAGAGGTTTTGTATTATTTTTAGTGTAATTGTAAATGGAATTATTTTCTTAAATTTCATATCAAAGGATTTATTTGTAGGGTATAAAATGAAACTGATTGTCATTTTGTATTCTCTAACTTCATTTAAATCATTTAAACTTTAATATGTAAAGACAAATTATAGATAAATATTCAGCTTTATTCTTATATTTTCTAATCAAATTCTATAACATATATATATTTACACACATATATATTTACACATTATATATACAATTTCATACATGTGTAACTATATCTATGAGAAAAGAATACTAAAAGATTTGCTAGTTGATCAGAAAGCATAAGCATTTTTAGTTTACTAAGAAAAAAATAATAAATTATTCACCATGAAAAAATAAAAGCAAATTGTTCTTTTATTATCCTTGTTATTTTCAGTTTCAATAAATATTACTGATATAGTATATAGAAAAATTTAATCTGATAATGTTCCATATGAGATATTTTTCCAACTTATTAACTTCCCAACTTTTCCTTTTTTTTTTTTTTTTTTTTTTTTTGAGACAGGGTCTCGCTTTGCATTTCAGGCTAGCTCTGAGCTCACTACGTAGCCCAGGCAAGCCTCGAACTCAGCAATCCTCCTGTCTCTGCCTCCCGAGTGCTGGGATTACATGCGTGAGCCACCACGCCCGGCACTGTGGTATGTGGTATTGATTGCTGGTGTGCGTGAGTCTCCACGCTCAGCATTGTATGTGGTTACAGGGGATTGAACTCAGGACCTTTCGCTTGCGAGGCAGGCGTCGGAACAACTGAGCTAACCCTCCGGCCCAACTTTTCCTATTTTACAGAATATTCTAAAAGAAAATCTTGTTTTTGGGCCAAACATTTAGCTCAGTGGTTCCGGCGCCTGCCTCGCAAGCACAAAGTCCTGAGTTCAATCCCCAGTAACCACATGCAAGGCTGCGCGTGGTGACTCACGCCCACCAGCAATCAACACCACATACCACAGCCCAGGGCATCGTGGCTCACGCCTGTAATCCCAGCATTTGGGAGGCAGAGACAGGAGGATTAATGAGTTCGAGGTTTGCCTGGGCTACATAGTGAGCTCAGGGCCAGCCTGAGCTACAAAGTGAGACCCTGTCTCAAAAAAAAAAAAAAAAAAAAAAAAAAAAAAAAAAAATGTTGTTTTTGCCTACACTGGGAGGAAAATCTATATTTTCACCTTTTTTATTGGCAGAGGAACCTAGCTTCGAGATATTCTTCAGGAAACCTATTCAAAAGTATTCAGTCCCCATTCTTAGATGTAGCTCACTATTCTTTATCCTCTTGAAATGCTGTAGCTTGGAGCACATGTTCTAATACACCCAAAACAAAGCATGTCAAATCATCCCGTAATATTCTTTGCCTCAGGCACCACATAAATATGAATATAAGATTTATCCTAAAGTTCAAAAATTTTCTAACAGATTAGTAAAGACAATAAAAATTGAGAGCCCAATAAGCCCCCAAATCTCCCATTCATTGTCAGATCTCTAATATTAATTGCCTGTGCATTATTTACAAGTTCAGATTTGTGAACTTCTCCTTATTGTCTTTTTCCTAAATTATTTTTTTTTCTGTTTTGAGAAACTTGCAGACAAAATCAGTTCCATAGATTAGCATATTTCTCAAACGGAATCTCAATGATAAATCCTGCATGAGTGTTTTCTTCTGTGTGGTTACAGAGGAAGAGTATCATGACTACAACATATTGGATAAGGAGAAAAAATGTATACTCGTTAGGTCTATCGTTTGTTAAAATGTTAAACTGGGTAAGGTAAAGACTCGATAATGCTCCAGAGGAAAACAAAACGTCTAGATATTCATGAATATCATGAATAAAGCACCATTACTAGAATTTAAATTGTCAAATGGAGCATTCTTAAAAAAGAAAAAAATGTTACAAATATTCAGATAATTATATTAAAATGACATTAGCATTTACTTAGGTAATAAACTGATTCATTGAAATAATGTTTGTTAAAGTTCATTTGCCAAAGAAGTATGTAAGTGATTGTGTGACTGCTCCTTTGCTCAGGTTATCTACAGGCAATTTGGAAAGATCTTGCTTCTGCAGGGAGCACAGGGATGCCCCGCCGGTTATGCCAGGGCAGGGAGAGGAGGGAACCTAGAAAATTAGAGTGGGGATTTTCAGAGAGTGGGAGAACTTGATTAATTCAGTAAAAAAAAAAAAACACTTCTAAAATGAAAAATTGCTAGTAAACACTCCATGGTTTTTATCATTAGGTTGTAGAAAAGAAAAACACTTACTTGGAATTTCAGGTGTATGATTTTTATGGATGATTGTGCTTTGCCATTTATCATTTTCACAAGTTTCACTGGAAGGAGAAATGGATATTCATTGAAGCAAGAGGATCTACGTTTCCATTAATGACAGGAAGAATTGAGACACAGTATTACATCCTGACATATGTTCTAAGGGACATGATATAACTGTGACAGACACGGTATGTGGTAGCAACATGTAAGAAAGAAACATCCCTTGAACTGGAACCAACAGCAGGTATTGCAGACCATCAAATGTGACAGAAATCGGGTAATAAAAGGTCAGATAACCTTGTCTCTGTAATAAAGATGAGTAGTGAACAAATACAACAGAAAATATTAAAACATTGTACTAATATTTATCATTTTCTGCACTTAATAATTTTGAACAACATTTACTCCAGCCATTGTTCTCCATACCTATCACATAATAATTCATCTAGTTCTCAAAATCAAGTCTAGGAAACTAGTGAGGCTTTTATTCATCACTTTGCATGTGACTAAGTTTAAACACAGTGCCAATAGAATATGAGTTAAATGACTAATGAATCTTGGAGGTAGGTTCTAAATTCTGTAATTTGGTTTCTGGGATGAAGACCCTAAACATCTCAAAACATGTTCTCCTTTTTCAAAGCCACACATATCCGTTTCCACATACGAGCTAAGGCCTTGCCAATTCCCACACATAGGATTTCCTTCCTAATGATTTCAATGCAAGACCAGTTGTCCTCCAATAAGCTTGATGACTTTGGATACTGGAGGCATACAGTATTTTTTGTCAGTATTTTTATAAAAATCTTTCAGGTAAGGCATTTGAACATTAAAAAGCACCTGAAACTTAAATAAAACTACAATAATTATAACATAATCAATAAGATTATAAGCACAAGGAAGTTACATGGGTGTTTTCGCTATAAACTGATATGTATGTATGCATTCCAATATATAGGCAGAGATGAATATCTTTTCTTTGTCTATTCTAGAAACATGTACTGATATTTCAGCAATCATTTGTTTCAGTATATCATGCAAAGTCAAACATTATAATCTCTTTATATCCAGTTATAATTAGATTTGATACTAAAAATAATTGACATTAGAATTGGCAGGTGCCTCATAATTTAAATGAATTCATAGAGTCAGACAGCTTTCATAGATTATTTTCTACTAGAATACATTATATCTAGCTTCTATGGTAACTCTTTTAACTGTGTATTTCGACATAGTTCTCTAATTTTGCTTTCAAGTGCTACAGTTAGTTTATTACTACAAACCTAATAGGAGAAAATAGGGTTTCCAAGAAGCCATGGGGATCGTTATTTTTTCCTTGCTTTGAATCACATTCACCAATTCTATTTAATAAGAAAATGTCACTCCATATATAATCTTAACATTCATGTAAACTGCGAGTCTAGAGATGAGTTTGAAGAACAATTTAAGAAAACCCCAGTAATCATGCATATACATAAAACCCTTTAATTTACCCAACACAAAAAGTATTAAGCCCTTCCATTTGAAGTCACATCTTTGTCACTTGGGGCACAGAGTCTTTAAAAAGTGAAACACTCTCTTATCTCTTCATCCTAGCTTGATTGCAAAACCCTCTGGTGGAAAATTAGGCAATATGGGGAGTGCATTGACTTGCGCAGATGAACAGGCACCCTAATAGACTGCAGAGTGAGATGCACTCCTAACACCCTCCTGCTGCAAATTGCTTTCAGGATGCCCTGGTAACCCCCAAATATCCATACTCAAGTGTATGTTCCTGCACCTAGAGATGGAAAGAGTAATTTTATTCAGTGAAGAAAATTTACAGAACAAATTTCTCCATTGTTTATCCTTGGGGACAAAGTTTACAATTTGGAAAGCTGAATAAACTCAGTACAAAAATTTAACAAAACAATGCCCTACAGACTGGAGGGAGTCAGCACTCAATTTCTGCTACATTTCATCTCTTTTCTTTATGGTGAAATAGAAACAAGGATGTCTGCTTCCAGGTAAAAAGGCACAGGGGCAGCAGTCATAGTACATTAGGGGGCATTATGTAAATGAGGGGAAATGACCACAAAAATTGACTGAGTTCCTTCTACCACTGTCTTAAAGACTAATGTTCTTTAAAATATTAAAATTTTTTGGTTTGGACAAGCTGGACCCTGAAAAAGTTTAATTCTTAACCTAGAATAATTTGATACTATGGGAAAAAGAACAAGTATTCTTACTTTGAAATGTGTATAAAAAAAAGAATTCTTTTTATGCTACAGCTTATTGAAGAACCAAATTAAAAATAACAAAAAGCGTGGAGGTTCACTTAACATCTTGTCAAGTGTAAATCTTTTGTTTTTCAGTTTTGTTTTATCTTTCTTAGTACATTGTATATACGCATTATGATCACACTCAACACTGCAAATTTGTACCAGTATATGACATGACTTAATTCTCATTTTTTCCCATTCCCCTGCCTACCCCACAATTCCCACTCCCTAAATACATAAGCTTTCATTCTTTTTTTTTAATTACCAGGGATAGGTGGAAGTCTTTAATCTGATCCTAATACCAACAGTGCTGATTCACTTCTTTTTTTTTTTTTTTTTTTTGATTTTTGAGACAGGGTCTCGCTTTGTAGTTCAGGCTGGCCCTGAGCTCACTATGGTGCCCAGGCAAGCCGCCGCGAACTCAGCAATCCTCCTGTCTCTGCCTCCCGAGTGCTGGGATTACATGCGTGAGCCACCATGCCCGGCATTGTGGTATGCGGTGTTGATTGTTGGTGGGCATGTCTCCACACCCAGCATTATATGTGGTTACCGGGGATCGAACTCAGGTCCTTGCGCTTGCGAGGCCGGCGCTGGAACCACTGAGCTAACCCTCCAGCCCATGATTCACTTCTAATAATACGCTGAAGTTGAGAAGTGTTACCCATACTTGAAGTGGTCAAGTATTGCATTCTAGAGTAGAGACAAAAAGGTTCATTTGAAATCTAGTCAGGAAATTGTACTATCCTATCCTGTGCAACATATATCTGCTTTGGTGGAGAGCTGACAAACTACAAGTGCCTCAGAGGGAAAATTTTATTGCATTAAAAGCAAGATTAATGTACTTTGAAATGAATTTACATTCAACTGCAAGACAGTGCTGTTATCAATTTTTTTCCTGTCAAACAAGATAGGAGGTTCAGATTACTGAATTAGAAGGTTATATAATTCAGAAGAATGAAGAAAAACAAAAATTCAGCAAGCTTCATTCATAAACAAAAACTTCCACTTACATTTTATTGTTAGGTTGGTTTTAAACTTTTCTTTCAATTTCTAATAAATTTATGTTAATCATTGTATATTAAAATTAAAAACATATATATGAAAACAGCAACTGAAATAACCTTTATATGTCACAACTAGATTTCATTCATTCATGCTTATTTCTTCCAGTTATCAAACAGTTAATACAATCTATAAGACAAATAGACGAAAAAAGAAAACTCAATACACATGATAATTTCAATAAATTCAAGAAAAACATGACAAAATACAACTCCTGTTCAAAATAAAAATCTCACATATAGCTAAACCTTGGAAAAAGGGCAAATGACTGTCAGTGACAGACTGGATAAAGAAGATGTGATTTTTATAAAATGGACTATTACTCAACCATAAAGCATCACAAATTTGAATTTATACTCAAATAGATGTGTCTCTCTTTTTTTTGAGACAGGGTCTCGCTTTGCAGTTCAGGCTGGCCCTGAGTTCACTATGTAGCCCAGGCAAGCCTCAAACTCAGCAGTCCTCCTGTCTCTGCCTCCTGAGTGCTGGGATTACAGGCGTGAGCCATCCCGCCCGATTTCAAATAGATGTATTTTGAGGACATACTCACAAGTGAAATAAATAGGACCCAGATGTGTAAATATCTTATCTTTTCTTTTTCAGTAAGAAAAACTGCAGGTGTAAATGAATGCCAACATGTATGACATCAGGATAAAGACAGAAACAGTTCTCTCCCATTCCTTTGCAGTATCCTACTGGAAGACCCAGTTAAATGCATTAAAATGTAAAAAAGTAAAAACAAGTGCACATATCAGGACAAAAAAAATCTATAATTTTTCCAAAATACATTAGTATCTGCATAGAAAATTTAAAAGAATCAACCTCCACAATAACAACAAAACAGTCTAGAGATTAAGAGTGAATTTGATATGGTTGAAAGAATCAGTGTTAACACACGGCATTGTCTTTCTTATATAGCGCAAATGAACAAGTAAAATTTTAAAGTGAAACTATTATATTTAAATTGGTTTTCCTGAAAATAAGATAATTAACTATAAATGTTTAAAATATGCACAAGCCTTCATGAGGTAAATTATAAATCCTTGATGAAAGGACAAGGTAAATATAAATATTCGCCATGTACATGCACAGGATAGCTCACTATTGTTATTTTGATGTTCCCCCTAATGTTTTGCCGCACATTGTATAAAGTTCTCACCAACTAAGTTTGTGCAAATCAACAAACTTCATCATATGAAAAATAAAAAAAAAACACTAGAATAATCCAATCAAATCTGAAGAAAAAAAATAAAATCTTACTACTGACACCACATACTTCCTGATTTAAAAACTTTCTATAAAGCAACAGAAAACATTTTATGGTGATGTGATAGGCCAAAAAGACAAAAATGTACATAAAGATAGAGATACAATCAAACAATATTTGATTTAAAAAGCAAAGATAACGGAGCAAAGGTAGTTTATTCAACAAATGCCACAGAAGCATCAAAGTAGATACATCCAAGCGGTAAGTAAGCATGATTTTAAAATTATGTAAACAAGACAATCTAAATTTAAGCAGCAATAAGAGTATACACCTATTTGAATGATCAAAATTCAAAACACTGATAATACGACATTCTTACAGTGATATGCAACAGCTAGGGCTCTCAGCGATCTCTTGTGGAAATGCCCAAAGGCGCACTCACGTTTAAAGAGACTTGGAAGTTCTTTACAAAGTCAGAGTACCGTTACCATATGTACCCCCCCCATACAAGTTCACAAGTTCTCAAAGCAGCATTATTCCAAATCTCCCAAACACAGAGAGTACCGAGATGTCTTTTAATATGTGAATAGGTAAACTGGAACATCCAGACAATAGTCCTAAAAAACATGAGCTATCAAGCACGCAAAAAAAAAAAAAAATTGATGGAAACTGAAACTCATAATACTAAATAAACGATATCAATGTGAAAAGTGGTCAGAGTATATGATTTCGATTAACATTCTGGAAGAGGAAATATGTTGTAGAGAGTAAAACATTCAACAGTTATTGGATTGCTGTGTGAGGACAGGATGAAGAAACAGAGGAAGGATGGTAAAACTCCTCTTTTACATGGTTATATGATCATGGCAGGTAAGAGTATTTATAATTTCATTTTAATTGAATTCTTTATTGGTACATTTTATATACAGCTCACAATCTTTTAAAGCTCTTAGAAAGCACTGTATTGAGTGAAGCCAGTGGAAATGCTTCACTTTAGCAGATGACAGTGTGTGTATATAGGTTTATGTGATGTAACAAGCCAGTGTAATTAACTGTACCACTGTGGAAAAAGACATTGTTACTGGGACAGCGATCATTTAGCTTTAAAATTTACCAAGACGGGAATTGTACATGTGCATAGGTACAGAGGCTGTATGGAAATTCTCTGGATTTTCTCAGTTTTGTTAAGAACAAAAAATAAAATTTATTTATTAAAAATCTACTATAGGGCTGGAGGTTTAGTTCAGTGGTTCCAGAGTCTGCCTGGCAAAGGCAAGGTCCCTGGTTCGATCTCTGGTAACCACATACCACAGTGCTGGCATGGTGGCTCACACCTGTAATCCTAGTCATGACCCACAACCCTGGCTTCTATAGTACTATGTTAATAAAACCAACACAAGAGTACTTCATGAGTACTTAAGGAGAAACATATCAGTAATGTTAGCAAGTTGCTCTCTAATTGGTAAAATTTAAAAGTTAAGTAATTGTTATTGGCTTATACCAAAAAGGGCAGTTCAAGCTAATCACAGAATCCAGTGGAATGAAATGTGAACAGACTAGGTAGTATCCTAACAAGGCTGTGCAACCTTACTAAGATTACTGAACCGTTGTAGATTCTTAAGTAAAAAAAAAACAATGAACTAAATCTCCAAATTTTACACTGTAGAAAAAGTAAAATTAAACCAGGCTTTCTAAAAACCTACCAAGTTGCCAAAGGCTGTGAGGTATAATAGAAATATAAAACTAAAAGTGTAATATAAATATTGAAAGACAGTTCACAGAATATGTGTTTTAAAAGGAAATAAGACATGTGAAGTATAGGTTGAAAGAAAGAGGATGAAAGTCAGAAAAGCTTAGAAAAAAAGATGAAATAATGTCCTTAGACAATGATAAATGGAAAGGTAGATAGAGACAAGACACACAGAGAAAAGAGGAAGAAGAAAAATTAGAGAACCATTCTGTTAAAGGTCAATTTAACCATCACATCAAAGTCTAACTCAATTTCACAGAAACATTTTGAGCTTAGTAAGGTCTTCTTAACTTCATTCACTCTGACTGCAGCTGGAATCTAAATGTAATTCTCACGAGCGTGGAGCACAGGGCACAGAAGGGTGTGTGACCGATGCACACCTCTCTGAAGTTCTTCTCCATCAGCAGCAAGCAGCAAAGCTTTCTTGCCAAAGCTGGGGACGGGGCAGATTTAGTCACTCGGGCGTTGAGGTATGGCAATGCTTGGTGTGCCACAAAAGAGAAGCCTCAGGATTATAACAATTTCTCATTCCTTTCTTGTGTGGCAGATTCCAAATTCAGGGAAGCAACAGTGATTTAACAGAAGGCATCTTAGCCTAAAAACTCCAAGTTCCAATCCCAATTCAGCTGCATCTCTGATGCAATTTTGTCTGAGTTGTCTAAGTTCAAAGATCCTGTCTTCACTTCTGTGAAAGGTGGTTTCTTTAATAACGTTCTGTAAGGATTTAGAAAGAATTTTAAATATAAAATACTTGACTCCTTAATTTAGCTTTATTTCATTAGGTGAGTTTTGTAGGAGCAAGCAATGTTCCTACAAAACATTGTAGTGATGATTCTACTCAGTATTAAATGTATCTGCCCAAGAGAAAAATAAGAATTAACATTCAGTTTGTGAGTTAAGTATACAAAGCACATGTAACCCACATCATGTGGATTAGCATATTTAATTCTCAACTATCAGTGAGATGGTTAATGAACTGCTATCCCCAGATTATTAGAAGATAATTAAGGACCTGAGGCACAGTATTTTGTTAATATTATGCCCAAGGTCACATTTTGTCTCAATAGATGCTATGAAAATTTCATTGAGGCAGTCCACTTCATGGATTTCTAAAAAATTATCCACAATTCTATGTATTATTTTTTTCCATGGAAAGTTATTCTTTAACTTATTTAGGGAGCCACATTCATGAAGTTTGTCAGAAATTTGTAAATTCATAAAAAGCTTTATTCTTGCAACTAAAATCTACATCCCTTAACAGCAAATACATTCTGAAAAGGAAGCTTGTAAAAGTTTAATTGTCATGTATGTCTTAATGCTTGAACTTCTTTAGCAACTTGGCTGGTAGCAGATTTAGCCAATGAGACAGGCAGGTTATAGGGTGGGCAGTGGGATGGGAAAAACGGGAATTAAATCGTGTTGCATACTGACACAAATTCTCAGTGTTGAGTGCGATCATGATGTCTATCTATATAAAGTGTACCAATAAAATCAATTTTAAAAAAGATGGAAAATGAGATAAGCTAAGTAGTTTAGGCTGCTGGGTGCTGCTGGAGATAGAAGAACACGTGTCCTTACAGTGTTGAGGCCTGTGAGGTTAAGAACTGGAGACACCAACAACACACGGTCCTTGCAGCTCCCTTGGGCTACTGGCCTGACTTACCCTCACGGCCTTTGCTTGCACACCAGCCCATGGCGAGTTCATTAGAAATGGAAGTTTTAGAAAATTCTAAAATAAACCACAAATACTCGCTTAAAGAATTCAAGCCAATTAAGTAAGATGTAACAATAGTTGAAAAACTGAGTGTTCAAAGTAGCACCATCCCCTTGTAGGAGCTATTTTAGAGAGGTAACTTTCATCTCTGGAAGTTATAATATCCTCATATTCTGGTCCTTGAATCAGGTTATCAAATCCAGATTTACCGGGTCTGTTCCCCATGCAAGATAACAAAAACTTCATTAAATTTCTTCATTAAATTTCCAGCCAAAGCCTTTCTGTTTTAATTTTTATTGTACTACAATATTAGATAATTCATGAAATATACATATATCTAAAGATACAAAGATATAGATGAATATGAAAAGGTATGTACATGCTATGTAAGGATATATGTACATGTGTATGAGGATTAATTGAAGGGTTAAATTTTTGTTCAATTTTCTTAGGGAGCTGAAAAAAAAAAAAACTTTCCATTTTCCTCAAAAGAAAACTAAAAGTGTAGGAAGAAATAAGGTTGCAGGTATTAATTTTTTAAAAGGACCAAGATCTTACGAAGACAGCTTAAGACTGCCTTACACCTGTACGTATTGTATTGTATTGTGTGTTCTTGCAGTTTGGCACTGGTACACACCCAGGCAGGATCTCAAAATCAGGAGCTTGAAGAGACGCGTTATTCCTTCCCACTGCCTTCAGATAATCACACAGTGTACCTTCAAAGCCAACATCCACCATAAAAGCTCAAGAAATGAGCCACCTAAGATAATATCACGGTTCTCTCTATGGGGGACAAATGGATGACAGTAGGTGTTGATTGCTTAGCTGCCTCTAGGAATTCTCATTGCTTTTGTTCTTATTCTAAACTCCAAGTGTTGGTAGACAATGCATGAATCCTGTGCTTGTAAGCATCAAAAGTGTATCTCTCACCTGACGAATTTCTCCGTAGAATCACAGCGGTCTACCTGGCATGCGTGACGTTTTCATGTCTTTATATTCAGGAGAGGAGGCAAAGACCAAGGTGACCGGTTCAAAGCATGCCCTGTCCTTTCCACATAGCAAATCATTGATTTTGTCCAGATTCATGTCCCGAGGGGAAACAAACAGTACAGTGCTTCCTGTCACAGGCAGGAATTCCGAAACCAGTGTATTAGAATTCAAACTGGGAAAAGTCAATAAATTTAAGCAAAAAGTACAAGCAAATGAAATATGGTTGGGAAATACAATAAAAGAATGAAGTGAAGCTGTGATGTTTAAATGACTTTGTATTTGAAATTAAATATATGTATAGATAAATGGAATATAAATCTATGAAAAATTGCAGGATGAGCATCAAGGAAAAAGATAAATTAGCAAATTCAGGTGATTATTTTTCTAGATAAATAGCAAATAGTAAGTACAGAAAAGTGCACTGAGGAGCAATGTACATATGATCAAATGATCCAACAAAGGAAAATATTTCAAAAATTAGATAAGATATTTGAAATATTAACATAAGTTTTGCAGAATCAAAGAAAACTTCTCCATTTCATATTTAATTTATGGAAAGAAAACAAAGGAATGGATTCCTTTTAAAGAAATGAAAATCAAATTTACCTTAAGATTCCTAATATCTGTAAGATATTGTAAAAAGAGTTAATATTTGGAAATCCTTAATGAAAATTATCTTGAGTATTATGACACCCAAGAAATGTTTAATTTATATATGAAACCAAATAAAAATACCATCATGACTAATTAGCCTTAAAATGGTTTACAGACTAAACTCAAAAACATTATGACAATAAATGAAACACGGAAATTTTTCTAATGATACAGAGACAAAGATTAAATTGAAGCTTGTGGTTGTCATGTAAAAACAGCAATTAAAAAAGTAGGTAAAGGATAAAACATAAACACAATAAAGTAACTGGGACAATATTAACAAAATGGTGGAAAGACAAAAACAACACAAAAATGCTAATGTATTTTCTTACCTTTATTATAGTTAGCTTTATTATGTTAAATTTGTTTTTTCTTTTATTTTTCTTACTTGACACTACAAACACACTATTGTATTTTTATATATTAAATCCACAACTATTTTCTGTTTTCTACTTAACTGAAAAAGAAACAAGTAGTGTTTGTTCTGTTCTTTCACAGACAAGATGATAAGCAGGACTCTGGGAATATTTTCATCAGCTGTTTGTTAGCTTGTTTGTTCGTTTGCTTGCTTTCCTGTAATTATTTCTG